>NTHP01000307.1:729977-825760 GCA_003416845.1 Oplegnathus fasciatus
GCCAGCCCAGCCAGACCGGATCTGAACCCCTGCCTTAATCCCCGGTGTTGTCGTCCTTCTCATCCACCTAGGTTTGTAGCCTTGTGTGATATACAGGCGGGTGACAAATTAAAGGAAAAACCCACGTAATCCCACATAAAATGTGGGTTTTGTTTGTTGGGCCACCATATGCCGCCAGAACAGCTTCAATGCGCCTTGGCATTGATTCTACAAGTCTCTGAACTCTACTGGAGGGATGAACACCATTCTTCCAAAAGATATTGCCTCATTTGGTGTTTTGATGATGGTGGTGGAGAGCGCTGTCCAGCACGTTGGCCCAAAATCTCCCATGGGTGTTCAGTTGGGTTGAGACCAAGTGACTGCGAAGGCCATAGCATATGATTCACATCATTTTCATACCCCTCGTGCCCTGTGGATGGGGGCATTGTCATCCTCAAAGAGACCACTCCCATCAGGATAGAAATGTTTCATCATAGGATAAAGGTGATCACTCAGAACAACTTTGTCTTGATTTGCAGTGACCCTTCCCTCTAAGGGGACAAGTGGACCCAAACCATGCCAGCAAAATGCCCCCAACAGCATAACAGAGCCACCGGATCTGCATTTGTTATGTTTCTCCACTCATTTATTCAGGTTTTATCCTTTATTTTGTCACCCGTCTGTAGTTTTTCCATGTTCATCATGTGATGAAAAGATTGTCCTGGAGATGCTGTAAATGTGTTTGTTATTAACAGTTAAACATTTAGAAAACTAAGTAAAGTTAGCTGATTAACAGTAAATTAAAAGTGGAAAAAATGATACTGTAACTTACAGAAGCTGTAATGTGTGTTGGTTACATTAAACAGGCAGGTGGTAAGAAAACAGACTCTTTGGTCAAAAAAGACACAAAGAAATGCACAACAGCAATAAAAAATGGGGCGGCAGTAGCTCAGTCCATGGCAGAATAATTAATTGACAATGAAAATAATTGTTAGTTGCAGCCCCACTAAAGACTTTGAATCTATGTGATTAATTAATTATGATTAATTTATACTAGACTGCACTAATCAATAAAGATTTGTTGCCAATTGTTTCAGCCTATTAACATGATTAAGTGATCAGCAGTCTGTCGACAGCAAAGGCAAACAGATACTTTATGTGAAAACTGGACGTGACATAAATATTCAGATTAGAATCACAGGCGAACTTTACTGTCTTTTTTTCTTTCTCATTTCCACTTNNGTATTTACTTCTAGGTTTTATCGTGCGTGTGGCCAGAGGACGTCAGTGTGTTCCCTGCTGACCGGAGCCCTGCTAGAGGCCACAGCAGCTCTCGGCGCCCGCTCCGCTCTGCCCTACCCTTTGCCCCAGGGCCCCAACAGCCACGCCGTGCTGAAAGGTGGGTGTTATTCTGTAGTGTGGGTGTGTATAGGAAAGGTTAACAAATTAACAGTGCATTAACTTGTTCAACTTCAAAAAATGTATTGTTTAGCATATAGTTTTATTGTCTCTAATGTGTTCCAACAGTAGTATGTAGCACAATTCATACATACAGTATGAAAATCAGCAGTTACGTATTAGGTATGTTCATCTGCTAATAAACAGAGGAGCATGGAGCAGGGACTTTGTATCTGTTTGATTCTGAGAAGAAAAGGTTCTCATTATTCCCCTGTGGTCTACTGCTCCACTCTTCTCTCTTCCTCTCTGCTCTTTTCCCACATGGTTCCTTCTCCACAGCGGGTTTTGGGTCGGTAGGAGCACGTCAGTAGTTGATCCCAGCGGTTGCCCTTTCCTTCTTACTTTTCTCTTTATTTCCTCTGTTGTTTCTCTCCTCATACCCTCCTCTCTCTCTCTCTCTCTCTCTCTTTCTCTCCACTCCATTCTCCAATTTACGCACACATCCACACACACAATGCTGAAGTGGTGTAAGACACACAGGAAGAAAAAAAAAAAGCCTCCTGACATCAGAGGGGCCACACAACACTGATGCACACACACCGGGCTATGTCTTAACATCTGAAAAGAGGTTATATGCGCTTCAAACAATGCTTCGCTGAAAAGCTCAAGAGTGATAGCTTGATATTTTTAACTTATTTGGGTGTTTTTTACATAACAAGCGCACACACATATGTGCCTGCTTTTCATTGTACTTAAAGTACCAGCTAGCTCTGCCCTTGAAATGCCTTCAGAAAGACGTTAAAAGGCTAATTGTAAAACTTATTTCCTTAATGAGACAAGAAACTAAACTAATTCTCATCATGCATGTGGTGTGTCACCTCTTTGTCTCCCCCTCGCTCTCTCTTACTCTCCACATGACTTCATCCTCAAACCAGTCGGGTTGTCGGTCAGTGGCTCAGCTGGTAACTGTCTGTCCAGCTTCTCTACAATGATGTTATGTATGACTTAAATGTAAGCTGATGCTGACATTAATTTCCACTGGCAGTGGGCCAGGGGACAGGCTGTCTGTGGCAAGATCAAGGAGACACGCGCGCACACACACACACACTTACAAAGACACAAAAACATAATTTTTTGTAGTTGTTTCTCTGTGACGGGATAGCAAATCTTTAATAATTTTTGTCGGACAAGCTTTTGGAGGCGAAAAACTTTCTCGCACACATGCGCGGACACACACACACACACACACACACGCAGCACATATCTTCAACATGACACCGTGTTCTGTTCTAATGGGTGTTGCAGGAAACAGAATAGAGCCAGACACGCGCACACATAGCAGCTTAGAAGTCTTGGCAGCATGAGAGACTCCCTGTCTAACTTTCTCTGTCTCTCTAACCTCGTACCAAAGATTGAGCATTACATTCTAAGACCCATAGCGACATTGCTGTGTTATCTGTATCCCATCAGCCATTCATCTCTGCTTTTCACACACACAGGGAAACCACCTGTGTGGCTGTGCCATTTGATTTAATTGACATTTAGTATACCAGAAAGCTGTATCTCTCTCCAGAGATGATAACGTCCCTGTAACAGAGACATGTACTGTAACTTTGTTGTTTTAAAGGTTTTGATTCACTTGCTAAACTAAAAGGAAGGAGCGCAGTGGTGAGTTGAGAAGAATCAAACAAAAGAGTGGCTTTTGAGGAACTAATTTGCTATCGAGCAATGAAATAACCACTCCAAATGGCATTTTAAGTGGGGGAATAGGCTTCAAAAGACATTGTTTGTAAAGTAAAAGTCATTGTCAGATGTCATAAAAGACATTTCATTATCCTGAAGCTTGGGGAAGGTCTGACTTAAGTTTCAAATTTGGATAGTGTTAGTGTAGTTATTGCTTTCTTACCTTTTAAGGTATTGTTCCTCTCTTCAGTGTTTCAACATAACAACCTGCTCTTATGCTCTCATGCATAAGTAAAAAAAAAAGCTTTTTTCTGAATCTAACGTGTGTAATTAAGTTTAAAATGAACATGCTTTTTAATGTAGCAGAACATAAAACCCCCAAAACTTGCCAGCGCTCTTGAAAAATAAGAGTGACTGGTAAATGGACTACACTGATGTAGCGCTTTCCTACCTTAACGGACAAATCGCTTGTGTCTGTTTATTCAGTGGTACAACCTTACATCCAGGATGCTACTTGTGCCTGCTGAGTTAAGAGATGTATCATGCATTTTTCGGTCCAGCCTTCTCAATTTTGACCAGCTTGTGCTGGTTTTTCATACAGAATGTAGGTATGAATTTGTCACACAAAACTGACATGGAGCTTTAGAAACACAGTGGTCCACCTCCTCTGGAAATCAGAGGGTTTTTTTTTTCCTCTGGTGAGGGTCATCTTTGTGTCACCTCTATAGAAAAGCTTTTGTGTTCTCTTTCTATACATTTCCTGTCTTCCTGAGGTGAAAATGCACCTGTCTTACAAAGGAAAAAAAGAAGAATGAAACCCTTTTTTTTTTTAACCTTTTTTCCTTGCTCATCTTACTTTATATAAGGGTTCTCTGTATCTTTAATATTCTTACTGACAATCTTCTTGTAATGTTGTGCTTTCTTATCATTGTATTGCTGCATTTATTATAAGTTGCATTGGATCAGCACCAACCTTGCATTGCAGTAGATCTGTTATTCTCTCATCAAAGTCTTTCCTGTATCTTGCTGCCAGTTGCATATCACAAGTGAAAGTTCAGATGGATTTGCATGTTATGGTCTTAGTATTGAATAATAAATGTGTTTATGCCAGCAGTCATTTGTAAGAGCAGGTGTTTCCTAGACAAATGCTGAATATTCTTTGTAGTATATCTTATTTTAGAATAGAATGATTTCATTTGTCATTCTCTGTGTCTCAATTTGTGTTTTACTCTGTGACTGCAGTGTGCTTTTGTATATTATTCCAAATCCTATCCTATCCTGGCCTAATAAAGTATTAATTTTAGATGCAGTATAGTGGTAGCAAAACTGGGGCTGGAAGTACAACCTAGCAAACTCGATCAGTGGCTCTGGCCCAGATGCTTTCAAGGATTACCAGGATAATCACCTGGCCAACCTTGGTGTATTCTTAGAGTTTTAATGTGAGTGGTGAGAGGTGGAATGTTTTTCTAGACCTTCTCTACGTGCCACATCCACTGTAATCACCTGAAAGCATTTTGCTGGTTCCTCTGATGTGTTTGAATGACTTATGTTTTCTTTAGCATAGCAATCATTTGGTCTTAGCGACAGGTCAAGATGAACGTTTTGGAGATGATAAATGATATTTTACAGGTTGAGTTGGCACACGTCTGGGTCAGTATGACATGCTTTTGTTGTGAGGGTAAACTGACACCCATAAAGACAAATACTGGTGTTGGAAAAAATGTTAACCGGGTAAGACAAGGGTAAGGTCAAGGTGGTGTGGGTGTGCTGCTTAAACACAGGCTTAGATATACTGAAAAATAGAGGACACAAATCATTGCTGAATATGTCAGTAATTAGAAGCAGTTGTTTCGTGGAGCTTGTTTTTGTTAAATGTTTTGCTGCCAGTCCAGTCCATGTCAGCTCAAACACTGTTGATTGAAGCTTTGACAGCAGCAGTTTTCACTAAAGCACAATATGTGTGAGGATGCATATGTTTTAAGTATGTCATGAGTAGGCACAGGCATGTTCCATTTATGTGTGTGTCTGTTTGTATCTAATTATGTTTTTATGCATATTTGTACATATGCATTGATAGGATCATTTAATGTCACCACTGTGGCTTCCATATAGACATACAATGTAGGAGTAAATATTATTTACCAGTCTTAAGCACAAAAGAATTTAGTTCACCTCACCTGCAGCTGCTGGAAACTAAGACCAACCCAGAGTGGAAATGATAAGTTGATTAGTTGATTGACAGAGAAATAATCAGCAACTATGTTGATAATTGAATAATCGTTTCTCAAGAAAAAAATGTGAAAAAATGCTACACATACTTCATGTTCCGGCTTCTCAAATGGGGGGATTTGCTGCCATTTGAAAATGCCACTTTGGGCTCTGCGAGTTTGTGATGAGTTTTTTTTTTCATTATTTTTTTGACATTTCATAGATTAATCGAAATAATAGGCAGATTAATCGATAATGAAAATAATTGTTAGTTGCAGTTGTAGAAGAAACCAAAACATCATATTAATTAATTAATTCCTTCATTCATTCCTTCATTTAGTCATTATCTATCATATTCCCGTTTGCAGTATCAATCTGAGAAACAGGCAAAAATTACAAGACACGAACAGTCCATTTAGATATATACGGTATATATGAAAAAACAACAATTCCAGGTATAAGCAAGAAATCAAAATTGAAGAAACAGTGAAGCCACTAAAAACACCAAACAAAACAATGACACCGTGGTAAAGTAACAAAACAAAACAAAAAGAGCACAAACACAGCTAATCACAGCTGATCACAGCTGATGACACAGCAAAAACATCAACAAAATACACAAAGCTAAATAATTACAATAATACATACATAATACATTACATAATAATAATAATAATAATAATAATAATAATAATAATAATGATAAAGTGATCCCGAAGTTTTGGGGAGTAGGTGTCATTCTTCAAATAGTGGATGTCTCATTTTGGCATTAAATATTTGTGTCTTCATCTCCTGTTGCGTCCTTCACTGTAAAAGTATACACAGTTGTAGTTATTTAAGTACAAAGAAAAACTCCACCGGGATTTAGCCATATTCATGTGAACTATAAATGGGAGTGGTTTAAGTGCTTTTCTTGACCTCGTTTCCTGTATAGCACAATTTACTGTACTGCTAAAGAGGAAGTAGGCTGCTCAGTAATAGGCTTCCAGCTCAATATTGGTGGTTCTTTCTTTTTTCTTCCTTCTTTCTTTTTTTCTCTTCCTCAGTCATCATTGTACATTGTGTTGCCTGCCCGCATTTTAGACCCATGTGACAGCAGATGTGGTGGGGAATCATACTGGAGGAAAGTCTCAAGGATTTCAAGAGCACATATTGTTTACATGGCCATAATTGCTAAAAATACTGACCGCTCTTAGACTGGATTGTGACATTTATTTTCACTTTTGAATTATCAGAACTTTTCAGTACAGTATATACTCTATAAATATACCATGTTTATGCATTAGCTCTGGTGAAATCAAAGATAATATTTTGACCAAGATAACAGTTGAAGAACCCTGCTAGCTGTTGCTGTGACAAATACCAGCATGTTTTTGAATTGGCGTAACAGACATTTACTGTAGCTGATTTTGTTTTGTGACACCTTCTCTAAACAAAGTGATATAGTGGCTAGTGTCAAAGTGAAGCTCACTGCTGAAAATGTAATTGAAACGGTTTATTTTCAAATGTGTAATCATTTCTGGTCTGTACATACTGAATAACAAACATAGGGCACCTTGCTTTATCCAACATACATTTATACTGTAACTAACAATTATTTTCAGTATTGCTTAATCTGTTAATTATATTTTAGATTTATTGTTTAGTTGATAAAATGTCAGAATATTGCGCCCATCACAGTTTCCCAGAGCCCAACGTGTCAAATTACAATGATATTAAACAGAGAAAAACAACTAATCCTCACATTTGAGATGCTGTGACCTGCAGCATATGGCATTTTTGCTTAATAAATGACTTAAGTGATTATCAAAGTGGTTGTTTAATTAAAATTTCTGTCGATAGACTCATCAGTTAATCCACTAATTGTTTCAGCACTTATACAGATATAAAATAATACAATAATAAAATTGTTAAAGACACATTGACAAGTGTAAAATAAGACAGGATGAGGGGAAAATGGTTTTTGGATCTATTGTTATCCTGTATTACTTGATTCTGTAGTCTGTCCATAGTAGTGTGTGAATTATGACAGTGTGTTGGTGCAGTGGGATGGTCTGGCTGGTCTAACTCTAGCGCATGGCTGTGAACTATGTATGGTGTCAGTGAAGGGTGGGTGGGAGACAGGGGAGAGAGGGGGGGGAGAGAGAGAGAGGAGTAGTGAATGTAGTCCAGAGAGAGAGCGAGGACTGTTTGCTGATAAGGAGAGGGAGAGGAGCCAGGTGAGGGAAAAGGAGCAGACCAAGATACAGTGCAAGTTGGAGAGAGTTTAAGTTAGAAATGGAGAAAGGGAGAGAGAAATAGAGAAGGCAGAGAGAGAGAGAGAGAGAGAGAGAGAGAGAGAGAGAGAGAGAGAGCAGCTGCAGGAGAGACAGGACTCGACGGGCTCAAATGTAGACAAGTGTACCTCGGTCACCCCGGGACTAAGCTGTCAGTGTGGAAGCAGAGTGCCCAGCTGTATCTAGCAACCATGAAGCACTCTCACACAATGGACTTCAAGCTGATCAGTGAGTAGAGGAAATGTGAGTCACAGTTCGGCTGCTGGTGTCTTCACACAGTTTCAATGACTGAGTAGTCCACATAATGAAATAAGTCTGTCTGCCTGTGTGTGTGTGCATGTTTTCTGTGTCTACTTAAATGTATATGTTAATAGGAACTACTGTATGTTGTCTAGTGTGGTCAGCACTTAGTTGTTATGCATATGAGAAATCAAGGGGACTTAATTCATTAAAAAGGAGTACTTGAGCCATTTGTGTACATGGTAATCAGTAAATCAGCTCATCATCTTGGTGTTTAAGAAATATTTGTGAGATTAAATTCAGATTTGGTTTTATCTTTTATAATTTTATAATGTCCATTGGTTATATACGTTGATAGTTTCTTGCTTAATTGTTTCATTGTTGGTCATTTTAAAAACTGCAGAATCCTGTTCTCTGGAATATGCAGGCGGTTCATGTTACCGTCTCTGGTTTTTGCTGTCTAATTGGTGCCAAATGCAGGCTCACAGTTTCAGCGTACGTCTTAACTGTCTTGGCAGGACTTGTGCTCTTTTGTGGTTGAGTGATGCCTTAAAGTGCCTTTTGTATCCTCTTAAATTCTGTGTCTTCCATGTCTTTAATGCAGGTTTTACTGTATCAAATGTCACTGTTACCTCCATTCTGTCTTTTTTAGTGGGGAAGGTTTTAATGTTGCTTTGCTTACTGGCAAATAAGCACATACCTGAGTGTGACTCAGGTTTTTTAAGTGAGAGTCAAGTGGGACCAGCATGTTCTTGTAACTTGTTTTTTATGTCATTATTTTGGTTTCCTTTGTAATTTGCATACTAAATTGCAAGATTTTATTAATTAGTAAATTCAAAACACATTTCCCACGAACTCACTGCAACTGCCTGTAATTAGTATAAACTACAGGGGGCAATAAAATGTCAGTTCAGTTTAAAACGTTTATTTAAATATGCGATGGATGATGCAGCAGTTAGAAAAATGCACTGTGCCCCCTTCATACCTGAAACCTGACAGAATGACAGCCAAGAATTTTAGGGTCTCTGGGCAACTTCACGTTGAATTGACCCTAAGAATGAATGTCATGCACGGCTATGGATATGTTTAGACTCTGAGGATACAGTAATACACCTTACTGTCAATAACAAAACCACCAAAATTACCCATGTGTTCCCTCTGATTTGTGTCAAGCCGCTGTGAAGTTACACAGAGACACTGAACTCATTTGGTAAAGGTCCAGGTTTCTTTTCTGCAGACTGAATAGGCCTCATGACCCGAAACATCTCACATGAAAAGAATACCTAAAACCTCAAAATTTACTTTCATTTGACTCAGTTATGTGACGTGTTTGATGCTGTAATTTGATCTTTGATTTCATAACAAGGAGCCTTTTGCTTATTCAGCCTGAACTTCTTACCTTCGTCCTGGTTTTGTCCTGGTAGTCCTTCCTGCTAATGAAGAAAGGATCGGAAGAACCTAAATGTTATATTTATGTCTGCACGTGGTTCCGTATGTGCAGGCAGTGTGCATATGTGATCCAAGAGGGAAACTCCCTGTGATAACTCAGTGTTGTCAGCAGGCAGACAGATCAATGTTTATTGCTTCTGCTGCTGCTGTGCGTCTGAGTGTTTGGCTGCATCTCTGAATTATGAGGCCTTAAACTATGTTTGCTGCTGTGCATGTGTTTACTACTACTTGTTGATTTTTATTTGCACAAGTGCGTATATGACCTTGCTGGTATGTACTTTCATGTGCACGTGTGTGCGTGCCAGTAAGGACTAGGTAGCACCAGATGTTATTCTGTTATTTACTGCATGCTATTTATGCCATGGAATCAAAGCGAGGAGCTATTTTTCTTTTGCTGCTAAAGGGAAACTGCCTGATGTTGCAGCTTGGCTGGAGATTTTGATTATATCGTCTGAAAAATGGCAGATTTTAAAGGGACATTTTCGATGTGTATTTCCTGAACAGTTCTTAACAGATTTAGAAAGTTCCAGAGTTACACATGAAGTGATGCTTCCATGCAACACCACGATGAATCAGGTTTCAGATGTTAATATTCTGATGTAGGAGAGTTTTGTGGGTGACTCTTTACACCCAAAACCAGAAAGCCAAATAAGATTGTTGATGTTTTGAAGAGAAATGATTTTGCATGTACGATGATATTTATAAGTTCAAAAGGCTAATTTGTTAACAGTCCTTCAACTCGGGCTGTTTTGCACTGCACCTGTTTGAGTGCCCTACATACTCCAGCGGGGAAGTTGTCATCAGCTCTCAACGTGCTTGTGAGAACAGTGTACGTATGCGTGCGCGCTTGGCTGGCAGAGAAAGATGGCAGGGTCTATGTTCAAGGTTTCCTCTCCTTTGGTTGGTGTACATAACTCAAATGAACAAAACAAACTTCAAAGCAGTGTTGGGTTGATGCAAATATCAGCTCTAAGTGTAAAGTTTAAGCTCTAAATCTTAATGTGCACATATTGTTTAATGTTTTTCAGAGCAGTACACAAGCAGCACATTAACCCTCTAAACATCAGCCCTAGTTGAGACAAGAAAATGAACAATAAGTGGTTAAATTTTGATCAGACATCACACATGAAATACTAAAATGCTGTTTTTGATGTATCTACCACATGCACACACACGCAAACACACACAAAGGCAGAAACACACACGCCTGTATTTCCTGGCTCTCTTAATGCCATGCTTTTTCTTAAATCAGAAATGTCAAGAAAATGGTTAAAAAGGATGTTCAGCCAATCTACTCCATCCACCACCGCATTTAGAAAAGGATCCATTACACGCACACACAAACACACACACAGACACATGCATACACACCCACAGGGTATTTGTATTCAGCATGCATTACAGATGAGTATACCCGTGCATAAAAATCACAGGCACATCATGGTCAATTAGTCCAGGTTGATTGTTCTCTCAGTCTCGCAGCAGGAATGCTGCATGCTCAGTATCAATATATATATATGAGTGTTTCTCAAACTAGTGTTTATGATCTGTAACGGGTCAGGGGACTTTATCTCATGGGTCCACAACAGATTATGTTAGACACACTTATCACCATCACTGGAATCCAAGATCTCATGTAGTCTTCAGTCTCAGTGTTTCTTTATCACAGTTTTCTCTTGTCATTACTCATATTGTACAGTTTGGGTGAAGCTTTGCAGGCAGAATTTGAGGATGTCATGAATAACACATGATAAAGCACATTGAATTGTTGATAACATTTGTTTCTAATAGGTTTCTTCTGTTGATTCTAATTTGGGACCCATTGCTTTGACACAAAGTGGTTTATAAGAATGTAGGTCTTGATAAATTGTATATTTGGTACTAAGTATGTACCGCAGTTGTTTTCTTTATCGTCAAAATGTTAAGGCTGTGGTTTTTCCTGTTTTCTGTATTAATGCTCATTTGCTTTTAATTAATTCTTTAGAATCTCTTAAGACCTTTTTGTCACGGTCTTGTCTGACAGCTTTGTCTGCCCGTGTGTTTCCCAGTTTAAAGGATGAATAAATGAATGATTTAGGCCTCTGCGTGGTCATGAAATTCATATCACTGATTTGAGGGTGTCTCCATTTCCACTTCAGAAGGTTAGCATGTAAAAACAGCTCTGGGGTAGAGATGAAGAGATATTTCTTATATGCTTGAGAGTTTTAAACTGTACTAAAATCTTTTTGACAGTTTTTTTCTCATAAGATAAAAACCCACAAGTTATGTTGTGTGTTCTCCCACTGTTTTTTAATACAATGTAGTAATTTAATCCAGTATGCAACTTCATTTGCAGGCCATATATTCTGTGTAGTCTCAGGACAGCAGGCTCTCTGAAACATGTTTCCCGTCTTTTCAGTAGTCAAATTGTTTTTATTTTCTGTTTTAATGCAAATATTTCTATGAAAAGTGTGTGTTCCAGGTCTGGACTGCTCAGTGAACCACCATTCATAAGCTGTAGTCTGTCTCTCTGTAGGATATTTAAAGGATTTAGTGGGTTATGGTGTCTCTCTAACTGTGATAGATTGCTCACGCCTGCTGCATAGTGTAAACTACAAAATTTCCACTTATTCCTTATCCCTTCCTTCCTCTCTATCTTATCTCTATCCTCTCCTCTCTCTTCATCTCTCCTCTGCACTCATTTTTCTCTCTCTCTGTTTCTCTCTATTTTTTTTCTTGCTTGTGTGAAGAACTTTTCTCTGATCTTGTGTCTTTAACTCTTCTTTCTTTCTTTCTTTTAATCTTTCCTTTCTTCTTTTTCTCCCTTCCTTTCTCTCCTCTTTTTTTCTCAACTGTCTCTTATACTCGGCCTGTCTATGTTCTTATCCTACACACACACGCACACACACTGAGAGTTCATTACAGAAGCTGTGAGGCCGGATCCACAAATCAAACTGTGTAAATAAGCTATTTTTTTTCCTGCAGAGCAATCACTGCTGTTGCCATGGCTACCTGTTGGACATCTCAGGGGTTACCAAGGACACCCTTTAAGTGTGTGTCTTTTATATGTGTATGCATACAATATTTTGTATGTGTGTGGTTGTGGGAAGGGGGTGGGTAGGTTTCTGTGTGCATGACAGTTCGCAATGACAAGACGGAGTCTGTCTAATTCCTGGTGTTCAGTCAATTTGATGTACATCTCCTTGCCTCCATGGTATTGTTCTATGAACCTTGTATAACTCACTTTTTTTACACACTAAACTCACTTCTGTGCCATATAGGGCTGATAAAGTGCTGACAAAATGTGTCAGAACCGCAAAATCTTTATTCACATGCATATAACTTTCAAGCTGATAACAAAAATATGCTACAATGCCTCACACCTCCATGTCTCTAGTCGTATTGATACTAGTAACAACTGCTTACTTCTGTTGGAATAAATGCTGTGCAGAGTCATGGCTTGGGTTTGACCAGTCAGAAACATTTAGTAGTGGAAACCTCACCCACAATAGTCCTTAGTACCTCAGAAGAAAGAACTTTTTGGGAAAAGAAACTGTCCCATTAACTGAAATAGGTTCTGTACATTTCTGCGATCAAAACGCTGGTGAAAAGAGTCCTCAAATGATTCCTGGAAAATCTCCTGTGGTGGAAAGGGCCTGTTAGTTTATGTGGCATGCATCCCGACAATGTCCAGTATGTCTACCTGGCAGCTCCAGCACCAGTGTAGAAACTGTCCATTAGACCTTTGTTAGCAGAGATGAGGACGGGTTTGCATATGTGTGTGTGTGTGTGTAAACAGAGAGACTAATGGACCTGACTGAAATCCAAACACAGGAACTGGCAGGTGATCAATGCTGTTTACTTGTAGAGGGTGAAGTGTGCAGGCTTCTCTTGGCTGGTGGAGAGGTAGAGAGTGTACGGTATGCAGGGATTGATGGTTCAGAGGACTTGAGACATTCAGGTTAATCCTGAAAAAGAGACACACATTTCATTGAGGCTTAAAACTTTTATGGTGAAAGTGAAACATCAGAGTAGATAATGTCTCACTCCTCTCTCTGATTTCTGCTCTGCTTCCATTTCTTTGCTTATATGAGCGACAGCGGTCTCTGCTGTCCTTGACACTCATGAAAAGAACTCAGTAAAACAAAAAAAGTAGGATCTGTAATGTAAAATTCATGATCTCTCTCTTCTTCTGTCTCTCTTGCTCCTTTTAATCTGTCCATCCAGAGCGTCAGCTGGCCAACAGCATGACCAGCAGCAGCTCTCTTCCCCCCAGTGTCAGTGGGATCAGTAAGGAGCTGGCAGAGGTGCGCCACCTTGTTCAGTTCCCCGAGGAGATCGCCTGTATCCTCACCGAGCAAGAGCAGCAGCTCTACCAACGGGTGGGAGGAACTTACACGCACACAAACGCATATCTGGCTCAAAAAATATGAAGAATATTTTTATTTTTTTATTGCATGTACATGTATGTTCCAGGAAGGCAAACATTAATGTTTGATTTTTTGTGATTGACAGTTTAGTTAATGCTCGTGAGGTTTTCTAAACTGAATCTGAATCTGAATCTAAATCCGATGCTCAGAGGCACAACGTGGATGAAAATGAACACATATTAATTCAGATAAAAAGTAGTGTATAATTTACTCGTCTGTCCCTTCCATACTGTGTCTGTCTGCAGGTCTTTCCCCTGGACTACCTCTGTTTCCTCACTCGAGACCTGGGCAGTCCCGAGTGTCAAAGCAAACGCCACCCAAACCTCAAGGCCTCGCTGTCGGTGCCCACCATGCCTACTCAGAGTGCTCAGCGAAGTAACGCTGTGGAGGACCTGGTGGCGCGCTTCAATGAGGTGAGGTCTGCTTATATAAGATGTGTGTGTGTGTTTGGGATCATCATGCTTTTTATTTTCTTTCTTTTTTTTTTTTCTTTTTCTCTTTATTTCTTTTTCTCTCATACACATAAACACGTTTGTTAAATAAAAATAGAAAGAATGAAAAAACCTCTTATTGTGACATTCATTCAAAAGAAATAAAACTGTGACTCTTCAAGCTAGGGCTGCAACAAAAGATTATTTTTGCTTTCGATTCATCCTCAGATAATTGTTTTGATTTATCAATGAATCTAGCTATAATATTAAAAAAAATGGTGAAAAATCCATGCAATTTCCTAAAGCTCAAGGTGATGTCTTTAAATCGCATGTTTATTCAATTTAATGTCATTAAAGACAAAAAAAACCCTGCAAATCTTCATCTGGAACCTGTAAATTTTAGTAATTGAATATATCAAAATAGTTGCCAATTAAGCTCTCAGCTCTACTTCAAACGCAACATCCATGTTTTTAACATGTTTTACCCTCTTTCTGGTGTGACCTTTTTGAAGTCAATAGGCCTCTTTCAGCTTTAAGAGCTGTGATTTATCATAGTAACCTTGCACAGTCAGCCTTTATCTCACAAGCTCAGTTTTTACTACAAGATTTCAGTCTGGATGAGATCACTTGAGAATCTGTGATACCAATCAGCAAGCTGTGTGGAGTAGTTTAATGGTGTGACTCCTTAATGCCTTGAACAGCTTTTTAAACAAGACCATATAGAGATGTTATTCATGCTGAAAGAGAAATATTGATAAAAAAGCAGTGCTTCTCCTGATTTGATGACTGTGTTGAGTCCCCTTTAGTGGCCTCCACTTAATGACATCATCAGAGACAGTGAAAGTGCGTGCATTACAACTTGACGTGAATGTGAAAGGTTGAGAAGCATAGCAGACCAGTAATTGTGTTTTCCTTCAGCTGGGTTTGCCTTGTTGTATTTGCTGTGCGAGTCATACCAACTTATCAGCTCCTGATTGAAGCGCACACTGTGAGTTGGCCAAAGTTACCCTTCCCTTGTGTCTTTTCTGGTGAGTGACTTCGAGAATAAACAATCACAACGCTGCGCTGCTGAGAAAGAGAAAGTGAGAGAGGCAGAGATTGATTGGAAATGATGATGTCATCTTTAAGTTGCATGCCTTTCGCATCAGCTGGTTTTCATTTAAGTCAGCGAAAGGAGACACACACAAAAAAATAGTTTCCCAAATGTGCGTTGTAGCCATATATGGGCACAATGGAACAAGAGTGAAATGACAACAGTGATTCTCCCTGTGAAGACACCGATGAAGCCCTGAAGTGGTTTCAGATCGTGGCACTCATCGTGAAGATAAGATGCTGTTTGAGTATTCTGTCTTAACTTTTGACTTCATACTATCATTTGGATCGGTTTTCCTGCGATTTCCCTCATTGATTGTGGACAGTGTTATGTCAGATATTAACGTTAGAAATGTGCTAAAGGATCTTGCAATAAATTTTTAATTCTTCTTAACGTCACAAGCACTTTGTCACATTACAGGGAGTTGGTTTCTGCTTTTATTCTTCAACAACTCCAACAAACCATTATTGGCGAATCAAGCTGAAACGAGTAGTCGATTCATAGATTAGTTGATCGACAAAAAGATTAATCGGCAACTAGTTTGATAATCGATTAATTTAAGCAATTTTTATGCAAAAATTCATGCATTTCTGCTTCTCAAACAGGAATATTTTCTATTTTTTGAGTATTCTAAGTTTGCAAAATGAAAATCTTTGGGTTTTGGACTGTTGATTGAACGAAACAAGACATTTAAGATGTGGCCATGGGCTCTGGAGCTTCTGATTCGTTGCATTTTTGCCTCTTACTGATATTATATAGACCAAATAAACAAGTAATCAATTAATTGAGAAAATAATCTGTAGAGTAATTGGATTAATTGAAGCCCTAGTTATGATAACTTGGTCTCAAATAGAAAATGTCCAGATATTTGAAGTAACTATGGGGAAATACATTTTCAAGTTTTTTTTTGATAAGCTCCAAAAAGAGATTACAAGGGAAAAAAGTGACATTACATAGGTAATATATGGTTGAAGTCGCCCTGGTTAAGAACTGAGGACACTGCCCTGGACTGGATCCACAGTTCTGAGGTATTTTATTATTCGCTTTAGCGTCTGATTTCTGTACTCACACATGACAGACAACATTTTGTAAATTTAAGTCAAATCTTCCCAAAGGTATCTAATGCTCTCGACGCTGTTCATTTTCGAGCCATGTATGGGAGTAAAAGATTATGCAGTTAGAAAGGATAGCACGGCAAGAGAAAAATTTGGACGCAGAGAAGGGTGAGCAGTTTGGGCCCCTTTGTGTCTGTCCGGAGTGTTTAGCTTTGACAGGGTGAGTACAGTATGTGCTCATGCGCTGAGTTTGTAATAGTTCTCTGTCAACCTTGGTTATGTAATTCATGTATCAAGGAGAAACTGACCCTCATAGTTCAACTAATAACACGCGCACAGATGGAGACAGACAGACGGACCGACAGATGGGCACATACACAAACATCAAAGGGGGATCAGCTTGTACCTAGCTCCGGTTCTGTGTGTGTGTGTGTGTGTGTGCGTGTGTGTGTTGGAAATGTTGTCAAGCAGCCATTGATAACACCTATGCTATGTATGTAAGGGAGACTGTTGTTTTAGGAAACTTTTTGCACAACTCCTGTCTGTCCTTGTCTCTTGTTTGCTCTTTTCTGTGCAATTACACGCTCTCTCTCTACGTAGTATCGCTTCATATCCTGTCTATTATCTCTCATGCACAACACTGAGTGCACACTTTCGTTATCTGGAATATCAGAAGAGATGCCAACTCCACAATGCCTTGATCTGTGGCGATTCAGAAAGCCACTTTGCAGACAGTGTGAGTGTTTTAGATGGTGACTGTAATTCAACACAGCTGCGGAGTAGAAGTGACTGATAGCAGATTTTCACATAAGGCATGCACATCCTGGCATGCACAGAGCAGGGGAGTAACAGATAAGAGACTGTAGGGCAGCAGGGTTGTTCGTCAGTAAGCCATGTACAGTAGATTCTAGCTTCTGCACGACTGAAGCATAATAGAGCAAGACGCTGCATCCTCGCCAGCTGTTGTTTTGCACCTGATCTGCCTGACAATGAGTGGGGAAAGACTGTCTTACTGTGATTAATACAATCAGCTAATTAAAAAGGTATCTACTTTTGCAGTTTGAAGAATTAATGAATTTTGTATTTTATTGTATAAATGTATTGAGAATAGTTAATTGCAGTTATAGATGGTGATATTGCATTATACCAAAATGTTTGCAAGTTAAATGAGACGCTCTTCATACTTTACTATTGAGGAATTTTGATCAGGTGATCAGTGCAAATAGTAACTAATAAGTTCACCTGGATAGACAGCTGGATACCAACAACAATGAGGTGTGATGATGCCACAAGTTCGACCCAAGATGCTTCGCCATATTTGCTGTAGTTCAAGGGCAAAAATGTTAAAAGTTATATATTATAGCTTTGAGTGCTACAATTTTGTAACGTTTCCTTCTTGATATACCGTTTCATTTTAGTTGAGAAGACAATCTCAACACAAGATCCATTTAGTATTTCCAAGTGTCATGAAGGACTTCTCACCCATGTTGACGGGGTTCAAAGTTCATTCTTTAGCTTGGAAACAACAGTTGAGAAAACAGTCCCACCGTAAGGTTCATGTTGTATGTGATATGGTAGAAAGCTCCAGAACAACTACTAAATGGACCTTGTGGTGAGGTTGTTTACTCAACTGCTGTTTTCAAGGTCAAGAATAAATTCTGAACCTCAATTAACATTTTTGTTCCACTCAACTGCGTAAGTTGGATAACGAGGAAAAGTGGTGCAACCTTAACTTTAGTTTTATCTCTTCATGTTTCTCAGTTTGAGTAAATAAAGACGTTACATTAGCGAGAACAGTTTAGAGGAGACAGTTAACTGTCTGAGATGGATTACATTTTCACAGTAACCTTCCCAGCCCCCAGCCCTCCTCATGCCCATGCTTCTATCACACAGGAATGCATGAACTGGTGTGCTTTCACTCATATTGGATAGGGAGAAAATGTGAGACTTAACAAACCATAACATTATTAACATAAGTGAGTTTGAAATTATGACAACCAGCTTTTTAGAGTCTGGCAAAGAACATTTAGCATTTTATCAAAGACTGTAGATTAAATGTTTATGTATGTAAGTCTGTGTATGTACAAGCTCATATCCAAGATATCTGTATATACTGCGTGTTAAATTGTATATACAGTACCTGTGCCTGAGATTGATATGCATTCATGGTCTCATACCTAGTGTATGTTAATAGGTCCGCATTCTGTACATGGGCAGGAGGTTTGGTTGCATGTGTTATGTGTGATTTCTCTGCTTGCTTGTGAATTAATCCACTGAAAGGTCAGAGGCGCCATGGGAAGAAAAATCTTATTTTACCGGTGTTTCATCAGGCCGTGTCAGACTGGAAACAACCTCAAACACAAACTCTACCTGTGAAACTGAGTTCTTTGTTACATGTTTCTGAGTGTGTGTGTGTGTGTGTGTGTGTGTGTGTGTGTGTGTGTGAGGCTCTAACGCATAGAGACTAAGACACTAGAGAACAAGAAGCAGCCAGTTTGAAATCGGATCTTTTCCTGTATTATGAGCTTGTGTGTGTCAGTCGCAGAGAATGTGAAAGGAAGTTGACCCTGATACATATCTGGTTCTTCATCGGGTCTTTTGCGCGTGCTTGAGGGCAGTCAGCGCAGAGACAGGGTGCAGTTGATAGATATCTGATCTCATTCTTTCATGTGTGTCTGTGTGTGTGTGTGTGTGTGTGTGTGTGGGCGTGTCGGTGTGTGGCCAGCTGGCATGGTCCTGTGCATACATTACCACTTTAGACACAGCTTGCCATACCAGAATTTAAAAGAGATGACATGAGCACAAGTAAGGCCACACACAATAAAGAGTTTCAGCTGACCGTCTTTGGCTGTGGCCCTCGTCTCCTGTTCACTGGGTTTTAACACGCCTAGTAACGGCTTTGTAGTAACACACTAACACACTTACAAGTCATCCTGTGGTTTGGAACTTGAAGTCAACCTTCGCGTAGATTATCAAATCAGAAATAATTTTCATGTAGCTACCTGTACATGCGGCATATTGCACCGGTACTAAAACTTATGAGATATTTTATCACTAGAGAGGGCCCATTTTTTCTACTTTTATTGAAGAAATGTTCATTTTGAATATTATAAATAGGTAGAAAATAAATTTTGATGAACCGATCCAGAAAAACTACAGTTGTTTTTTTTTTTTATATGGCTTCCTACTAAGTACACCTCGTCTGTGTTTCATGAAGAGTCATGTCTTTATTCTTCTCGGCTCTTGGGTGATAGGCCTTCAAGAGTTTAACTGTTTGTTTATCATCTTTAATGTGATATTAACTATTAGTAAGATTGTGGGTAAAACTCTATGTATCAACAGGTGAGTTCGTGGGTGACGTGGCTGATCCTGACAGCAGGGTCCATGGAGGAGAAGAGAGAAGTTTTCTCCTACCTGGTCCATGTCGCTAAATGCTGTTGGAACATGGGAAACTACAACGGTGTCATGGAGTTCCTGGCTGGACTCAGGTTTTAAGAAACACACAGACACTATCTCAAATATGCTCAAATACTGTACGCAGAAACGTACATAAAGTAATTATTTTGAATCTTTTTTTTACCTGCACTCACAAAATATCAGGTTTTACCAACCGACATTTGGGATTTTCTTTGTCCTCCAGGTCCCGCAAGGTGCTGAAGATGTGGCAGTTTATGGACCAGTCAGATATCGAGACCATGAGGAGCCTAAAGGACGCCATGGCTCAGCACGAGTCTTCTTCTGAGTACAAGAAGGTTGTGACCAGAGCTCTCAATATCCCAGGATGCAAGGTATGTTGTTGTTTATTCAAGTGACGTTTGGTTATGGTCTAATTTGTAGTTAATGACCTCTTAAAGTCAGTATGTATATGTACACCATAGGTGGTGCCATTCTGTGGGGTTTTTCTGAAGGAGCTGAGTGACGCGTTGGATGGGACAGCAAGCATCATCAGCCTCAAACCACCTGTAGATAATACAGAGGACTCGATAGAGGTACAGTAAACACCCACAAGCAGTACAGTAAGAACCAGACATCATGTCAGTATTATTCATCCTGTTTTCATTTTGTTTTGTCCGTCCTCCTCTCTCTAGTTTGTGTCTGACTACAGCGGCCAGCACAACTTCATGCCGCGGTCTGGTCCAGATGGTTTGCACGTCCCAGAGAAAGAAGCTACTGTCAGTAACATCCTCCAGATTATCAGGTACACGTTTCAAAAAGTAAAGACTATGGAGTGACAATGTTTGACACACAACGAGCTTCTTTAATTTATGTGTCTGCTTCACTTCCCACCACTTTCTTCTACTCACCATTTTGCCTTGATCTCAAATTTTCTTGCATTTGACTCTCCTCTTTCTGCTTCTCAGATCTTGTAATCGTAGTTTGGAGGCAGAGGATCCTGATGAGGCGTCCACCAGTCCCTCTTCTACTGGCCCGTCCCCTGCGTCCAGAAACAACTCCTTCAGGGACCGCTGCCGCAATCAGTCAGTACCCCTTTTTTTGCCCGTATTTTTGCGTGTCACATAAGCTTTTTTAAATCTTGTTTATCCTAAAGACAGAGTTATGTCAGAGTGCAACATCAGGTACCAAACAGTAACTCTGGATCTCATAAAAATGAGCGTCTTGGTTAAGGTTACCTTAGAAGGGTGAATGTTTTCTGTCACAGGGTCTTGAACCCATCCGGCTGAAGGATGATCTCTGAGTGTGGGGGATGTTGTGCAAGTTGTGACCAAGCTAATGAGACACACAGAACAGTATCAAATGGCACATATCATGTGACCCAGTCCATCAAGACACTGGGACATCATGTACCATTTGTATGCATACTTCAGTTGTTTTCACTTTTTGTTTATTGGTGTTTAACCGTACTTCTTTATTATTTTTTATTTATCATACGTTTTTCACCCTAAATCATTCTCTGTGATATGGTTGTTTAATGTCACTTTATATCTCTTATAGTGCTTAAAAGAACATTTCACCCCACTTTTTTATTTTTAGTAATTATATACCCAGTTTCAGTTTGTATATCAATATAATATACACCTTATTACTTTACCAACCACTTAAGTGGAATGTTAAGACCTTAGTCTATTTTACACTTTTTGGTGAACCACTCCTTTTAGCACTGTGACTGCCATGCTTTGAATGATTGGCATGGCTGGTCACAGTTCCTGTCAGGAGTGCAACGGATCACAAATCTCATGATTTGGATCGTATCACGGTTTATGAGTCATGGATTGGTTCATTTTTCGGATCGAATTATAATTATGATATATATGTATAATTTTGTAAATTACAAGAAAACAAAAGGAGAAAATAACTGTGAAAATATATCTTCTTGTTCTTGCCTTGTGGCGCAAAAATACTGGATATTTTCTTGTTCTTACCATGTGGTGAGCTATTTTCTTTATTAAATAATTAAATTATTTAGTGAATTAAATAAATTATAATTGGTAGTCTGCTACGCGAACCAACGTACAGCCAATCATAATGCGCTAATGTGTTACGTCATCTGTAAGTGCAGGACCTAGAGCTGATCTGCCAGGCCGAGCACATCTGGTACCTGCACCGTCACTGACACACCGGGGTGAGGTCACTTCAAATGTGTGGCCATGCTCGATGTATTGCCATTGTCATATGGCTTTCTCGTGGCACAGTGCCTACATACCGTAACAGTTTTGTCCACCACCCTTCTTCCATCAAAAGTATATTTTACTGGGAAGCCAAAATGCTCCCATACATGCGACTTAAATGATGTGGGAGGCTTTTCAAGTTCCTCCGCTCCTCTAGTAGCCATGACTATCACTGTCAACTGCTTTTAACATGCCCCGTTCACGTGAACACACAACTGCTTTGTCTGTGTCGAGATTTAGGGAATTATTACTTTAAAAAGTAACAGCAGCAGTAGAAGTGTATTTCACACTATTATAGTTAAACTTTGCAATTAATCCACGGTTCACGTGCTTGGCGGACCGTGATTGGGGATCCGCACGGATCACGCATCAACTACGGTCCTTTATACCACTAATTCCTGTGCTTCATCAGTAGATCGTGGACACAGAGTTAGCAGTTTCTGAAAAGGCAGCTGTGGACATGCTACCACAGTCTGCATAGCAGTCTGCTGTGAAAAGATTAAAAGTCAGATTTTTCAGTGGCTGTTGTTTAATGCCAAAATATGCCTATTGAAGAAAATGCCATGGGATTAATTTAACAATATGATACAGATACAGTGGTTTTCTTAGATAGGAATATGTAGTCTGTACAGTGCATTAAAAATATACATGGATATTTAGCATTCACAGCACAATTTGTGGGGCCAGATGAACTGGATGCTTACCAAACTCTTTCTTTCTCTTTCTGTGCAGTATATTGTTCTGGGTCATTCCAAATTTATTTCACAGTCAATTGTCTTTCATAAACACTGGCACAAGATAATAGGTTTGTGGAGGAACGCATTTGCAGATTGTTATTGAGATGAGGTGATGTTCACGTAAACCCCTGTGTCACAGAGAAAACAGATAACAGGTTAGTTTCCTGTCAGGACAGGAAGGAACAGAGCTCTGGTACTTTTCAGCACACTGGCGACAGGTAGCTAATGGCACAAGCGGGGATTTGGACACTAACACACAATGTTGTTAGAAAACTCATCAATTTCTTGGCTTGTGGTGTTTGTATTAAGGAAACCTGGATTATCTTCTCTGTGTTTCTAGACAGTTTTCTCTGACTCTGAGTTATTATTTCATGTTAGAGTTCAGGATAATGACTCTATTTCATTTTGGCTAGGGGAATGGTGTTCATTTGTCTGCGCTGGGATGCAGATAAATATTATCTTTCTTACTCCAGGAGGTTTAGGAATTCTTTTCCTGTGTTCCTGATCTGACATCCTCTCTTTGCTATTTTTCTTTTCCCTTCTGAGAACTTGTGTAGAAACCTCTCTGTCCGATCTTTATTCATCTCACACTTCCTCTCTTCCTTCTTTGTCCCCTTCTCCCATTCTAGTTCCCATTCATTTAGGACACCACCAGAATCAAACCGTGTCTTGTAAGTGGTTATAAGACTGTCAGGAGTTTGAACATTAACGTCAACATGCTTTAAGTTTAGCAGTTTGAGTAGAAGCTTGTTTAGTAGTCAAGGAACTTGCAATGACAAATGCATGATGCTTTTGTGCTTGTTCAACCAATGTGCCTTACAAATAACTGCTTTTGTTAAATGTAGAAAATGCATTTGCAGATTCTTGTGGAAATCACTAAACTAAAACGTAGAAATTCAGATGCTTATGTTTATTTTTTATTTTTACTTTATTCCCGATCCCACACTGCATCTCTGCTCTTGGAACATAACTTCTGTCCACCTTCAGATTCACAGTAGGGGACTTGTCGGATTCAGAGAGCGACTTGTCGTCTGAGCCGGTGGTGAAAGAGGTGGAGTTTCAGGGGACTGAGGAGACACACAGAGCTTTCAGCCATGGCACTGAGCTCATTCCCTGGTAAGAAACACACACATATACACACTTACACACGTTTACACAGAAACACACATAGTATATAACTCAACAGACACTGCACACCTTTTGTACTTTCTTTTTTTAGGTACGTGTTGTCGCTACAACCAGACGTTCACCAGTTTCTGCTGCAGGGGGCTACAGTCATCCATTATGACCAGGACAGCCACCTCACAGCTCGCTGTCTGCTGCGACTCCAACCTGACAACACAACACTCACCTGGGGTAAATTATAACAGAGAGTGCCATTAAGAAAAGTTTCAATATGATTTAAAAGACATGGGTATCTCCTCAGTTGGGAGACACTTATATGTTTATTGTTTAACAGTATTTAAAAAATATAAACAAATCGGCTCAGTTGCGCTTACAACCTTGTTGTCTGGGGTTTGTAGTATTTAGACTGTTGTTGCATATTCATAATATATATTATGATTATTTATAAAAAGTGTGGGATTTTGTTCAAGTGAATGTGTTCAGATGAACTTGAAACTCCTGAAAATGTATTTTGTCATTGGTACATTTTAAGATGAGTATGTTTATATCTCAGGGAGACAAGCCCCATTTCCTCTCTCATTATTACTCTTTAAACAAATGGAAAACAGGCACCCATGATATAAAAAAATCATATTTCCTGCGTCATTATTATGTTTTAAACGCATTGTAAATGTGTTTATCCAAGCCATGTCTTTTTTAACACACACAATTTAAACTGGTTGTAAATGTTTGCATTTGTGCACAAGTTGCTCAATTTCCTATGCCTTTACTACATTTCAAACATATCGTAAATGTGTTGATTTATGGCAGGTAAGCCTCAGAGCGGAGGGGCTTCCCCCACAGAGCAACCACTGGGATTAGGACAGACTGTAGTGGCGGGACTAGCAGAGGGCCTTTTGGACCTCGGAGTGGTGAAGGTTTGTTGGAAAAAAGCAATATTGATCTTTTTTTTAATTTTACTCTAATCTTCATCTTTAGTCTTTCAATCCAGTATAGACATTTTTATTGAATTTTTCTTAAAACAAGTAAAAATATATATATTTAGCTTTTCCTTTAAGATTACATTAATGCCAGAAAATTGAGCTGCATTATTTCAAATTTGTAGACCTGCATTGGAAGAATATTAGTATATCTTGTTCTGGATTAGTAACCAGTTTTGTGTTTGAATAGCTTCTGACAGTCGTGAGTTAGATTGCACTCATAATAGTCATAATATTGTTTATATGAATGTGCAGGCAGTGTTCCTGGGTCATCAGGGAGTGGACGTTCATGCTGTATGTTTGCAAAACAAGCTGAGCCAGATGACGGTGGAGGAGAATGCTCTCAGCCTCCTCTATGGTCTCACTACCACCGACAACAGGTTAGACAACAGCACCTTGCTTTGAAATCCACTTTCTGAACACTAGTGCATTGTTACACTGGTACATTGGTAAAACATCTTGATGTTTACTAGATATTTGAACTAATCTCCTAACCTCTCCCATTAGACTCCTGCACTTTGTGGCCCCCAACCACACAGCACAAATGCTCTATAAGGGCCTGTCAGAATTGGTGAATGCAACCCGAAAATTAAAGAAGTTTCCTGACCAAAGGTTGCAGTGGCTGAGGAGGCAGTATGTCAGTTTGTATCAGGTAAACTCTGAACTGGATGATGTTTCCATCAATGTCTGAATTAAAAATGCATGGATATAAAGTGGCCATTAAAGGTGGTGCAGGATGTGAAAGCAAAGTATAATATGTGCATTTTCAGCATTATAAATTCTCTCTAAATGTGTATTGCTCTGCATTTTCCACCAAAATGTAAGCTGTGGAAGTGTTTTCAGCTTTATAATTTTTTCTCTTCATCTTTATTGCTCTTTAAATCTGAAAGCCCCAACTTTCACACTTCCCTACAACATTTTGAAATCAAGGTTGTGTTCCTCATCCTCAGTTTCTACCTATTCATTTTGTTTGGGAATAGGGCCTCAAAGTTCCAAAGAGCCTGAGGATCATGTGATTTGAAATAATGCCATTAATATGTTATTTTAAACCACTTTCAAAGGTCATAAAAATGTGCACAAAGGATGATATGAAAACTTTGATTCTTAGATAAAAGGAGGATTTTGTATGTTTGCCTTAAATCAAAGGATGAGTAGCCTTTAGCTAAACCGTGCCCATCTTAGCCTGTGCGTTTGCTTCTTTCCTGTCCATCTAATCCTCTTTGTCTGCGTGTTCGTCTTTGTAAGGAGGATGGCAGGTACGAAGGCCCTACACTAGCCCATGCCATTGAGCTGTTCGGTGGGCGGAGGTGGAACATGGGTACAGGGGGAGTGGAGAAATCTGCCGCCCAGAAAAACAGCCCTCTGAGCATCAATGATAAGACCAAGAAGAAGAAGAAGGTCCTTGTCAGGGTCAGTACATAAAAAAAATGTATACTTGTGATCTTTCACCTTCGGCCAATCGACAACAATAACAATAGACTGCATCTCCACCATGATACCACTGGTTTGACTTGTTAAGAGCCCTTACAGAACTCCCTGTTCTCTGCTGTTTTCTCTAATAATACAACTGTTATTACAACTCACACAGATGTAGTTTCTAACACTGAACAGTTACTTGTTTTTAACTTGTGTGTTTACACACCCAACACAGGGAGACAGTGGGGATGCCACGGATGACGAGATGGTTTCCAGGAAAACACGGAGCTGTAAGGAGGGACTGTATCGAAACGGACCAGAGTCCGACAGCATCGACCAAGAAGATCCAGGTGACATTTTCCGGAAATATTTGAACTCAAACAAATAATTAAAAATCTGTAGATGCATAAACCTAATTTAAAGAATGAAACGTTTCCTATGATACTATATTGTCTGTATGATTTTTATTTACCCTCAGTCCTCTTTGCCTCCACAGAGGACAGCTTCCCTGGACCATTCTCCCTCTCATCCAATAAAAGCTCTGGATTACTAGCCTCTTCTTCCTCCTCCTCCTCCTCCTCTTCCTCCAGCATGGCAGGGTCCAACCAGTCCCGCCCGCAATCTTCTCCGATCCTCTCAGGAACTACCAAGTCACAGCCAGGGTATGACTATAACTGTACTGTATACTGGAGGTGTGAAAGTCTGACGTCTAAAACCTTCCTTTTTCATTCAGGTTAAGATGGTTTGCCTTTTCTCTGTGGGTTGCAGGGCATGGAGCAGCAGGTCGTGGCACGGCCGAGGTAAAGGCTGTTTCAAAGGCTTCCAGAATCTGATGATTTCGGACAGCACGATGAGCTTCATTGAGTTTGTTGAGCTCTTCAAGTCTTTCAGGTAGATGTTTTTGTTTTTGTTTTGTTTTTTTTACATTTTTAGCGCACTGTCGTAACAACGGAGTGAGATACAGTCCCTGAAGGAGAGACTCACATACCAGCTTGACAGGCTTAATTCAAAGTTTTAACTGTTTGATAAATATGTTTCTGTTTTATCTTGCCAAAGCAAAATGTGGATCAAACACATTTTTCTCGTTACATATCATCTGACATTCAGTAGTGGCCTTAAGCACTGATATATGTATATTGTATATGTTCTGTTCAGCCTTTTTGCCATCTCACTCCCTCTTGTTATATAATTGTTGTGCTTATCAATAGCAGCTGAAGACAGTGTGATAAAACAAAAGCTTCTCAAGGTTATCGTGCCTTTATAAGCATTCTTGTCTGTATAATATTTAGCTTCTTTAATATTTTTCCCGTCAAATGAAAGGAAACAATGTTTTGCTTTGATAAGCAATGGATTATTCTCATACCAGCCCTCCTACATTTCTTAGATTGTGATGTGTCCTCTCATCTGCTGCCCAGCAGTTTCCTTTTAAATTCCACACTTGCTCAGCTAAAGCTTTGCAGAGAAAATGGAGCTACAGTGCTTCAGCTGATCAGCTCTCAAAAATCTTGCTTATTTTCCAAAGATGGTACCTGAGGTGTATTGTATTTAGCCATCTGACCATTGTCTGTCCAGTGGCTAATTGAGGTTTCAATTATGAATCTTAACTCGTACAAGGTGTAGCAAAGCAGTCAAAACAATATCACCTTAATTTAGTCTTCAATGAGGCTTCTAACACAAAGCTTCTTCACACCTGTGTCTGTGGGGTGAAATTAGATTAAAATCCTAAACTGAACTGCTTTTCCATCTAAGGTGGCCAAAATGAGACTAAATTCTCTTATGTGTTGTTTCCTCCACAGTATCCGAAGCAGGAAGGACCTGAAGGAGCTGTTTGACACCTTTGCTGTCCCCTGCAGTCGTTCAAATCCAGAGTCGGCTCCTCTCTACACCAACCTCAGGATAGATGACAAAGACACGGGGCTACAGCCAGACCTCGGTAAAACAACAAACAGTCACATCCATTTGTCTATTGCAGTCAAAGACATTAGCACGAGCACCACATTATTCCTCTTTTTCTTTCTCCCTCCCACTCACCTGATCTCTTCCTCTCCTCTCCAGACTTATTAACCCGCAATGGTTCTGATCTTGGCCTGTTTATCCGGACGAGGCAGCAGATGTCTGACAACCAGAAGCAGATCTCGGATGCCATCGCAGCAGCCAGCATCGTGACCAATGGGACAGGAGTGGAAAATGCATCGCTAGGCGTCTTGGGATTGGCTATCCCTCAGCTCAACGACTTCCTGGTCAACTGTCAGAGAGAGCACCTGAGCTACGATGAGATTCTCAGCATTATACAGGTAGAGTCTGGAGCCTGGATGGATGAAGGAGTGGACGAACCAATGCAAAGACAGCACGTAAAAAATCTATTTAAAATGAACTGGATGGAGGCCATATACTGTAGTTAGGGATAGAGAGAAGGATGAGAAAATGCCTGATATAGATTTGTGAATTCACCAGATTAATGGATAAAATGAGGATGAAAGAAACCTGATTTTTGCTTTTCTCTTGCAGAAATTCGAACCCTCATCAAGCATGAGACAAATGGGTTGGATGTCATTTGAAGGCTTTGCAAGGTATAGTAAAAATTTAAATATTTCAAAATAAATTGCATATTCATGTCAGCACTGAAACACAAAGTATATGTTGAATTAATAACCCATATAAAAAATGACATTACATATTGTATCATAAAACAGTGGTACTTAAAGTTTATGTTTTAAATAAAAAAAGAAACAATTTCCCTGTGTAATGAGCTCTGCAAGGCATGTTTCTGTTGTACAGCATAGTGATCGCTTGCTAATTGTAGTCAGTGCAACAGCATCACGTATTGTGTCACCTAACGATCCCTCTCTCCGTACCAGGTTCCTGATGGATAAGGAGAACTTTGCTTCTCGTATTGAGGAATCCCAGATAAACCCAGAGGAGCTGCAGTACCCTCTGTCCTACTACTACATTGAGTCTTCTCATAACACCTATCTGACGGGACACCAGCTCAAAGGAGAGTCCTCTGTTGAGCTTTACAGTCAGGTAAGTGAGCCGTATTTGAGCCCACTTCAGGAACCATAGCCCCTATTTTGTATGTTCGTGTCTGATCATTGAATGTAATTCTTCCCCAGGTGCTGCTGCAAGGCTGTAGGAGCGTCGAGCTGGACTGCTGGGATGGAGATGATGGCATGCCAGTTATTTATCATGGACACACGCTCACCACTAAGATACCCTTTAAGGTTAGAAATGCATATGAATGATCTAATTCGGAAAAAGAGATGTCTCTGACATTGGTGGGAAAAAAAACAATCACTGGCTCTCCTTGCTTTACTCTTCCATGCCTCATTGCATGGACTTGGCAGAAGTTTCCACAACAGAGCCATATCGCCAAACACAATTGTACTGCTGTATGATGTATTTATTTTGACAAAAGTAGTCCAGGCAGAAATTCTGTTGGTTCAGTAAACCAAACAAATGTGAATTTTTACAACTGACTTCAGTTCACAAGCTGGTTACCCTTCAGGGCCATATCAGTACTATTTATTTTATGTAATCAGAGTTGGACTAAACAGAGCCCTCAAACACCTGTATTTTATTTGATGTTGCATCTAGGGGCTGTTTCAGTAAATCTCATTAGTATTGATTTCCATAGCGTCTTATTGACTTTTATTTGACTTGGAGTGCTATTTCTAAGAATTTAATCTCTCCCATGATCCTCCAGGATGTGGTGGAAGCAATTAACCGGTCTGCATTTGTCAATTCTGACATGCCCGTCGTCCTGTCCATAGAGAACCACTGCTCTCTTCCACAGCAACGCAAGATGGCTGAAATCTTCAAGGTATGACAGCAGCTATGTTTGAAATGTAGACTTTGATATGACTTTCCTTATCAGTATCCATAGTTGTGTGTGTTTTCCATGTGTGGTTTATTTGTTTCTGACATTATTGGTATTTAACTTTATGAGTAGTGATTAGTAACGGAGACACAGAGAGTCTTTTGTCATCTGTGTATAAAGAATGTCATAAGATAAAACTTGAAACTCCTTTTTAATCAAATTAGACATTAAGCATTTTAAGGTGGCCTCTAAAAAGAGTTTCATTGGAAGACTTAACACTAAAACTTTATAGATGGTTTATATAAGCACACATGCTCTATATTTCAGGAATTACATGCACCTACACCTAGTCTAGTTTCTAGTACAACTACACATATTTTCCACAGTGGCACTTTTTGAGCAAGGGTAGTACTCCACTCATTCGTTTTCCTTGCCCAGATTTTCTCAGCTGCTGTGGGCATTCAGACTGGCAGGCTTCCAGCCAGAGGCTTGCTTTTCCAACCTTCAGGGTACAACTATCCCTTTCTTCTTCATTTTTTTAAAGTCATATACTCAAGGCCACACATATCTGGGCACGACAGATACATCATGGAATATCATCTTGCTTTCATCTAACAAAACTTCCCAGCATCCCTTCCTCCCCGGAGACTGACTTCTGAGTGGCTTGATAAAGAAAAGTCTTTCATGCTCAGACAGCTCCGTGCCTCTGGCCAGCTTATGTCACCATGGGCTTGTTTATTTGCAATGTTGTTTTGTGTTGATAAAAGTGCTTTGATTTCCCCCTCCTCTTTTCACTTGACATTACATTCTGGTCACATTATTGGACGTGGTTTATTGATGTCCGTCTATCGTGTTTGGATATTTATTCATTAGACGGTGTTTGGGGAGCGTCTTGTGACACGCTTCCTCTTCGAAAGCGACTTCAGTGACGACCCTCACCTGCCGTCGCCGCTGCAACTGAGGGGGAGGATCCTCCTCAAGAACAAGAAGCTCAAAGCACACCAGGCGCCGGTGGACATCCTCAAACAGAAGGTGGAGAAGAAAGGGAGAAATCCTGTCCACACATATATACATATGCAGACATTTACATAATTTATATTTAATATAAGCCATTTTGAATGACCTTCCAGGTAGCATTAGTACATTCAATATTTAACACTGTTCATTGGAGTGCTGTCACACATAAGTAATAGATGCTAATGTGCCCATCACACCATTTGTTCACTCAGTTTACCTAGCACACATAATGTTCTTCAGTGTACACACACTATAGCTTCTCTGCAGATAACACCTTGTATGTTTGCAGGTAATGGGTAGATATAGTAGACCATACGGCAGATACATGTACATCTTTGTAAATATTAGTTCTTCTCGCACACAGTTTTTTTTACGTGCACTTCCTCTCACTTTGTCTGTTTTTTTGTTTTTTTATTTTTTACAATATTTTGACCCTTTCACAGGCTCACCAGCTGGCACACATGCAGGCCCAGGCTAGCAATGGGTCACCAGGGGTTACCTCACCTGGCAACCACACCAATGAGGAAGAGGAAGAGGAAGAAGACGAGTACGACTACGACTACGAGTCTCTATCGGATGGTAAGGAGAACTGCAGTGGGGTTTATTGGCCCTGGAAACAATTTGAAAAAAGAAAAACGCTTCAAAAGCACAAAACTAACACAAAATCTCAACTGAACTGAAAGACCTACACGATTTATACGGATTCTCAGGCTAAAATACCACATAAGTTACATGTAGAGTCTTACGTTGTAATCCTTGAATCAGTTTCTGTCCATACCTTTATTCTGTCTGTCTTTTTTTTAACACTTAAGTCTCTCTTTACGTTTTTTTCTCACTCCCTTCCTTTCCTATTTCATTTTGCCTGTTTTCCACTTAGCTGATGTCCTCACAGCCTCTACTGCCTCGTATGGCCTGGAAGGTAAATGCACAGCTCTGATGCGCCTCTCTATGTACCAGTGTTTCCATCTAGTTTTATTTTGCGGCGGTAGCTGGTGGTCTTTCACTGATTAATTTTGTTCTTGAGGAAGTTGCATCATCTTAGCAGAATCTTTGTTAGTATCTTAAAATGGCTTCTTAAAATGCTACATTTAGATAGTGACCCTGCAATTGAGCTTTAAGGGGACATGATGGTTGTCTACCACTGCAGAATAACTACAGAGGGAACACTGGTATGTAGATCTGCACTAGTGATCTGCATCGCTGTAGACTGATTCCTGTATGTGCCTGCATATTGTAATCGCTGCTGGCTTTCTGCTGTTTGTGGACGTCAGGTTATGCTCTGCTGTACCGTAGCTATCTATCGTGCATGGTAAGCAGCACCTTTACATTCATTTGAGATATAATGAATGTGCTAACACTGAGGGCTTGAACCGATGACCTCTATTACAAGGCCTCCTCCCTCACTCTCCACTGTAGCTAATAAAACAAGGACAGCCATGTGTGTCCTTCAGACATTTTGACAATAGCACATAAGTTAAGACAACTGTACTTTGTAATCTCTCTCATAATGGTTTTAGAATCTCAATAAGGTGCCATCGGAGCATATTCATCACTACTAAATTGCTAACAATGGGTGGTTTGCGACATCAGGAGTGTTTGTTATGATGTATGCTTGTTTTATCACCATTATGTAATGGCAATAATACAACAAGCGCCCTTAACTCCCAGCTTGCTACAGCAGTTTTTTCTTGTGCCATGTGCTAATGGAAGTGACTTTGTTAATAATATTCTGTGTTTAGAGCAACCTGGATATTAGTTTTTTTTAAACAGTAATTATGATATGAGCTTGTGTTGTGTTTGTGTTTGGCCTGCTTGTTTGATACAGTATGTCCTGCCTTAAGATGCAAGCTACGCTATATTTACCACAACCTTAAACAACATCCAGAGGAATTATTTAAAAAACCATGAATGACATCAAAAATTTTCATTCATTTAAGTCAGCGTTTTAACAATTCGCTGTCTGCACGATTTCTCTTTCTCCCACAAACACATCACCTCCCTTCCTCCTCCCCTTCATACGGTATTTGTCTGTGACCTCGCCAGTGGCTGGGCAGGCTCATCAGGGAAACAAAACAAAGCCATCTGGTTTCTCAGGCCCTACGCTGCCCCCGCACTGAACAACAGACCAGGGGAAACTACCCCGCCCCGGCCCCAGCCCCAGTCCCAGCACTACTCTCTCCTAATCCCTGCCCTCTGCTTGTCCCCCGTCGGAAGAACTTACCGGTCATAGACCTTTCAAAAATCGTTTCTCTAATCTAAACCAAAGTGGTTTCGTTTTGATAGTTGCCCCCTTTTTCAGTGAAACATTAACCTTAATCAGACAGCTAGCGAGACATCCTGACTAAATCAGCCTCACTCCACCTCTGACTGTTTCCATTTTACCCCACATGCTCGTACTTAACATCAGCAGTAAATACACTTGAGCACCAAACTGCTAAGTTGCCACCGTCTTTTGTTTAATGGTAACTCTCCTCCAGTCACAGTCTGGTCCAACTCACTTCTCTGGCTACTGTCTGCAGGATGCCATTCAGGGTCAACTCTGTTTCCAAACCCTTTTCAAATGAGGAGATTCCAAATGTCAGGAATTAAACAAGTTATCTGTGATAAAAAGCTTCTGCATGTTCAAGCTGATATGTTTCTTTCTGTGTTTTTGGCTGCGGTGAATGTGTAGGAGGAATGGGAGCAAAGGGAAGAACTCCCTACTGTTGCTCCTGTTTACAGTTGATAGACGTTCCTTTGAATATCAATGAGGAATGGTTTGACTTAGGAATATGCTCATGGGATCTGCAAGTAGTCAGGGATATAGATAACTGCTTTTCTCTTTTGATAATTACTCCATAATTGTCCCCATCTGCAGTCCTCTGAAAGACATAACTAATGTCTGAATGAAATGCAGAACCACTGTAGAGTATTATAATTCATTGTATGTGGACGTTACACACCAACAAACACACTAAACATGTTTGTGATCTCATCACATGTCACTATCCTGTTCATTAGACTACGTAAATTACCAGAACCATCCATAAATAATATACGGATTTCATTTATGTGTATTTGTCAAGCACATTAGAAGTGGGAAAAAAAGGAAAGAGTGAACCATAAACTTGAAAAATGATTTCAAACTAAGCGGCAAACACAGTGGTTGAATCCACCTTTAAGCTGCAGTTAACTCTGGTGGCCACTCAGTGCTCTGACTTTATTGAAGTAAGAAAAAAAACCCAGTTAGCATTTGTTTTTACAAGAAGTACGATTCCCAGACTCTAAATTTACTTCTTCTGATATATGTCTCACTGGCGATTTTACATACACTATATCAAGAGCAACTGTCACACCAACTCCAATGCATCTTAAATCCTGGCTGGATCTACGTCAGGACAGTTTTGGCCTCAGCTATCCTGGATCAAATGTTATGCTACTATACATATATACATTTTAGACTGGAGATGGTGCACAGGAATAACATTCAGTAAGAATTTAAACCTCAAAGAGAGGTATGTTTGGGGGCACGCTTGCTTGATTGGCAGGTAACTGAACTTGTCACATAATATGTCCAATTGTGGGTTTTCTGAGCGCTATGACGCTACATCAGTATTTTTCGCAGTTTGTATATGGTTTGAAATCATTGCTTTTGACACTTGATTCACCCACAAAACGTTTCCTGGGGACGTGTGCTCTGTCAGACACCATTCTGCTTCCTATTAACACCTGGAAGCTACTATAACTCGCTGTGTTGTCTTAACAGATAACATCCTGGATGACAAGCCAGAGGGGAAGAGCTCGGCGGACAAAGAAGAGCACCCCGTTGATGAAATACCGAAGAGGATGAAGAAGTCTGATAGCACTACGCAGAGCAAAGGAAAGGTAGGGAACTACAGTATGAAACTGACGTAGTTGCTGCAGTTGTGTTTACACTGAATCACTTAACTTCATAGCTACCAGGTGTCGGTGGGTATTTTGGCTTCAAGTCAATGCTTATAAGCAATTTATTTTGGTTTTATTTACTTTATTGACTATTTTACTGGCAGATTACATCAAAGATAAATACGTTAAAGTCAACAGAAATAGGTTAAAAAAGAAAATAAAAGTTTAAAGTCTGTACCCCCACTACAAGTTCAGCCCCTGCTCCAATAGTACATCACTGTCTCTTTAAGTAAAACCATGTTTTCCCTGTCTGCCTGTGTCTACCTTCACATGTAGGTGTTCGACATGGAGCTGGGCGAGGAGTTTTACCTTCCTCAAAACAAGAAGGAGAGTCGACAGATTGCCCAGGAGCTGTCCGACCTCGTCATCTACTGCCAGGCTGTGAAATTCCCTGGTAGAGAATTTTATCATGTCACACACAGTTCTTTCTCTCTCTTTACTTTTCATTTCAACATTCATGCTTGAGTGTTACTGTATGTTCCTCCTCTTTTCCTTCTCTCCTACACGGATTCTTTTCCCCTTGCAAAGTGATTTATTCTCCGTCAAAACTCTCTGCGTTTACTTCTGACATGCTACCATTTTCATTACCTCCTTTTTTCAGTCTCGTCCCGCTCTAATCCACTCCCATGTCATATTTAAGAGGTCAAACCTTTCCCCCATGTTTTCTGAATTTTTTCATTGCAAGACATTTAATATCCCAGTGTTAGACTCCATTCCTCTCCCACACAGGACACCCACTAAGATGATGAATCCTTTTCTCCCCATGGGAAAGATATGGTTACTTCACTGTGTTGTCAGTCCCAGAGCAGCACAACAACAGCAGAGTGGTTACATACTGTACATTAAGGAAATGTTTTTGGGATGTCTTTGTGGCTGAGTATAGTTAGTTTCACATGTCACCCTCCTCTCTCTTCCAGTCTTGACTGTCTTGCTGTAAGCTGATGTGTCAAAATTCAAAATGATTCAAATGAGAATATGGGTTTAATTTTAAATACATGACAATGCTCTCTGTTCAGCAGTTCAGGATGTTTGACTTTGCTTTCTGTGCCCTCGTAAAAGTTCTCCTTTTTCCTCTTTATTGGGATCCATCTTCATTCCTTGCTACAATTTATCTCAATTATTTCTTTTTGTCCCTTAATTATCAACCTCTTATCTCCTCTTTCCTCCCTCAAGCGTCCTCTTCTCTGCTTGTGTCCTCTTTTCTTTGTATGACATTTGCCCTTATAAACCTGACTGTGTTTCCACTGGTATTTTATTTGTTTACTGTTTCCAGGGACTAAAGATCTGAGAAAGGGAAGTCAGGGCAAGTGGCCCAATTCAGACAGACAGCAGTAACCAGTCTGCTATCTGACGTGGTTGCAGGCGGACATACTACTTCGAAAAACTTGTTTACAAACATTCAAATAATCTTAAGATACTCACTATTCAGGAAATGCATGGCACATTTCTTATCTCAAATATTTTTTTGGAAAGGAGACGAGATTTGACACCAAATAAGAAATAGCTAATGATTAACAGTATTTAAATGCATTAATAAATCATTAATTTAATGACATTAGTTATATTACGATTAACAAACAAGACCTTTGCCAAGAAGGTTGGAAGGATCTGTCTGCTTCTATGCTGCATTTCTCATGTTATCCCACAGATTTCATGCAAATTCTTATGGATTAATTTACAGAACAAAAAAGCAATCCAAACGATACTTTACAGAATTAAAATAGGTTTGTTTTAAAAGGTAAAAATATATTTTTTGCTAACTGTTCTGCAAATAATCCATAACTTAAAATACTGTGCTGTTAGCTCTAAATGTCTGTGCTCATTAAAACAAATGCACTTGGAGTGATGCCTGGGAGGGAGGGGACCAAGTTCGTCATTATGACAAAAAGTGATGACCTTTAGAGAAAATGATTTCTGGATTTTGAGAAACCAATTGAGAGAGATACTGACGTCATGAGTGCGGTGTCTCCAGTCTGTCTGTTTTGCATTATTGACCACTTTCTTCTGTCTGCCTCTTGTGTGTGGGAACACAGGCCTGTCCACGCTGTCTCCAGCCGGCTCTGGCAGAGGGAAGGACCGGGGAAAGAGCAGGAAGTCCATATTTGGCACAGCTCCCGCTCGCTGCAGCGCAACAGGGGAGGTCACGACCCAGAGCCGCACCCCTGGGAAAGGTACGCAGGGCCTAGGGGAGTAATTGTTAGTGTGAGTGTGTGTACGTGGAAAAGGAAGATGTATTGATATGTGTATTTTTGTTCCATTTTTATGTGTGTTTCAGAGATATAAAAAAAATGTAAATGTGATGGAGGAGGAGTGGGTGGACGTGTGTTTGAATATGTGCGTAAACAGCGAAAGAAAGCCAATACAAGACTCCCACTGAAACATTGTAATCCATCTAAGTAGATTGAAATGTGCAGATTAAAATGGGCCCAACTAAATGCGGAGAATTTGATTGAACAAGCAGCTAAACACTCACCACAGTGTAACGCAGGCTAAACAAAATATGCTAAATCCTGATTATTGCTCATTGTTCTAAACTCAGGCAGAAAATATTGTCCTCAGAAAAGTAGAGAGAAAGAAAGGCCTTTAAATGTCTCTCTCTCTCCTCCCTCTAGGTGGCGCTGAGCGGCTGAGCTGGGAGGAACAGCAGACGTCTCCTGTCCTCAACCCCCCCACCTCCCTCAGCGCCATCATCCGCACGCCCAAGTGCTACCACATCTCCTCCGTCAACGAGAACGCCGCCAAGCGCCTGTGCCGGCGTTACTCTCAGAAGCTGATCCAGCACACGGTGTGCCAGCTGCTCAGGACGTACCCAGCGGCCACCAGGATCGACTCTACGAACCCGAACCCCCTGCTGTTCTGGCTGCACGGTATTCAGCTGGTGGCACTCAACTATCAGACTGATGGTGAGGACACAGTGGAGAGATGCTGTTTTGTCTCTTTTCTCTTCTCGTCTACTACTAAGTTTTTTATTTTAATGAAATATCTCTTAGTCCCGAATAGGAGAGATGACTGAAATGCAGTAGAAAACAACTCTTCTGCATGATGATTTTAACTTTTTACAACTTTGCAAAACCTTGATATTGGCTGAAAGGCTTTAATTCTAGGTGAGCCAATGCAGCCCATTTTCCACAGAGAAAAAAAACAAGAAATTTCAGGTTAAATTTGGTGAGACTGTACAGTATGAGGAGTTGGTTTATGTTATGTCTTTGAAAAGTGACAGATAAAATGATCTCTTATGTTCTTTATAAAGGATTGTTGATCCCAAGGTGCTCCACTGCTGGTTTGTCTCTCCTTTTCTGTTTTTCTTCCAATTTCTTCCTAATCCTCTCTCTCTCCCTGTCTGTCTTTCTCTTATTCTTTTTTTCTCTCTTTTTCTTTCTATCTTACTCTCTTCATTGGTTTTTCATTTCTCATTTGTCTCTATCTCTCCGTTTCCAGAAGTTCTCTGTTGTCTGTTTGCTGTCTGAGCTGATAGATTAAATTATTTTCTCTTCAGTTATATTTCTGTGTATATTAAAGAAACAAATCACTCTTCCTCCTCTATCTCCCTTTCTGTTGGTCCTTGTCTCACTCCCTCTCTTTTCTTCTCTTCTTTACCCTCATGTTTTCTGTATCTCTGATTCTCAAATTTATTTATTTTTTCATTTTTCATGCAAAGTTTACAAAACACGATCACCTGGTTGTGTGCAAGAAGACACTTTCATACACTCGGACAGGCAAGTTTTGTTTATAGGACACTCTTGCAGCCTGGTTGACCTACATCAGAGAGAACAACCAAATAAAATAAAAAAATCACTGCAGTTTTGTCTTTAATGTCTCATCTTTTGCTAATACCCTCGAGGTGGAGTTGAGGCTTTTGGTTATAGCTATTTTTGTGCTCTAAAAATGGATTCTTGTTAATATTATCACCTCAATCCCTTTTTCCGTCCCTCTTTCTTTCCCTCCCAGACCTGCCCATGCAGTTGAACGCAGCTTTGTTCGAGGCCAATGGCGGCTGTGGCTACGTCCTGAAGCCGGCGGTGCTGTGGGACCGCAGCTGTCCACTCTATCAGCAGTTCTGTCCGATGGAGAGGGATGTGGAGAAGATGAGCCCCGCCGTCTATTCCCTCACTGTGAGTTACAATGACATATGGAGCGGAAGGGAAGATCAGTCAGGAAGACTGCTTCGTCCTTAACAGTTTGTTCTCTGCACTTTTCATCCTCAGGCCTTTAGCTTCCTGCCTGTTTGTTTTGTATTTTCCTACTTACTTCTTTCATACTGTCAGTTTCAATTTCATGAGCGGATTACCTTTCGTAGGTAAAATGACATTGATTTGCAAATACTTATATAAGGTTAGATGCTGCCTTAAAAAAATGTTTGTTGTCAATTTTGATAAAAAACTAAATTGTAGATGCAGATTTTAAAAAAGGGTCTCAAATAGTTGACTTGCATGGTGCAGTTTCTGAAGTCTAAAGGTGTTGAAATCTTTCTTTGCCCTGTTTTCTATCCTCTATTAGCATACCTGCAATGACTGCACAGCCATTATGACTGGACACCCAAACACACACTCCTAAGTACTCATATTAGCGCTTTCATTATTTGAAAGTCACGAAGACCACCCGGTTAATTCTCCATATAGCGATGAATGAGAACAGGACCTCATAGAAACTCTGCATTGCAATATGTCCCCCCTCTGAAAAGACAAGTTACAGTCTCAGAAGGAGACATTTAACTGTATTAGAAGTGAAACTGGGAGAAAATACTTGACAGTTTATTTCACGTCATGGCAAAATTATTGTCTGCATAATAAGTGAACAGCATATTATCAGCTATGGTGTCATGAAGATCTGTAATAACCGGAGTAAATAACAGCTTGAATTAATGTTAGGAAGGGATACAACAAAATCATGTTAATAACGTTGAAATCTTGATAAAGCTGCTGTATTTAATTGTGCTGAAGATTTGGAGTCATTTGAACTGTTTATCCACTGACATTTATGATCACATGTGAGATTAGATTATCTGCTCCAGTGCTCTCAGAGGCCCTGTTCAGACCTGGAATTAACATGCGTCATGGGTGATCCGATCACAAGTGGTCAGCTGTAAGTATGTCAGTTCAGACCTGTCCCCACATGCGTCTTGAGTGACCACTTGTGATCGGATCTCACTTCTGCGCTCTCTATGCAAATAAACACGTACATCATTTCCATTTGCAAAGACCAAATGCGTTGTTGTTTTTAACCGGTGGGGGCTAATGCGCTAAACTGTGTCTAGTCTGCCGGGCAAAAGAAGAAGAAGAAGAAGAAGAAGAAGAGATCAAAACAACACAGACTGGGTCTATAGCTTTGCGTGTTCCAGGCAAACCAAATCGCCCAAGATGTTTGATGCACTCGTAAGATATCTCTATGGGCTTTTCAAAATGTTCACACGTCGTGGACAAAGCCAGCTTACGTACTTCCGCTTACGAGGAGGACGTCAGTTGAGTAGGCGGTGCTTCAGTGTGGCCCAGGACACATAGGCCTACACACTGCTAAAAGAATGTGGCCACATGCAGCCCAGACCACCTCCGACTGTGGTCTGAGCGATCGGTTCTCAATGTGTCCTCAATGCGTCTTGGGTGCATTCACACCTGTACTTAGAGCTGTCCACTTGTGATTGGATCACCCAAGACAGCATGTCAATGCAAGGTCTGAACACGGCCTCTGGACAACACTAACACAGATCTAACCAGTATAAATAGAGGGATGATCTCACACTCATAAAGGAGAAAAGAAAGGAGAGAGTCTTTGTTGGTAGGTCAGAGTGACTTCACTGACTGTTGTTTGGCTTCTCTGGCCTGCTTCATCAAGTAAACAGAAAATAATTTTGATTTAGTGACAGCGGATCTTAACTGCAAGTGTTGTTCATGCATGGTGTGGCTATTGTCACCCTTTAATCATCACACCTCTTCTGTCTTCTTGTTTTTTCCTCTCAGATTGTCTCTGGTCAGAACGTGTGTCCCGGTAACAGCGCTGGCAGCCCCTGCTTCGAGGTGGACGTTCTGGGCATGCCTGTCGACAGCTGCCACTTCCGTACCAAACCCATCCACCGCAACACCCTCAACCCCATGTGGAGCGAGCACTTCCAGTTCACCGTACACTTTGAAGAGATGTGCTTCCTGCGCTTCGCCGTGGTGGAGAACAACAGTTCCCAGACCACGGCGCAGAGGACTCTGCCTCTGAGGGCCCTCAAGTCAGGTAGGAGTCTCAGCCACAACGGATCTAATTGAAGCTGTAGATGGGAATTTTTATTGACCAGAGTCTGCAAGAGCACATGTAAATATGCAAAAAAACATCAATAAATCAATTACGAATGTCTGCAGTGAATATGTGATTCAAAACATTGAAAAAAAGAGGTAAAAAACAATTCCCCAGTACGAGTAAGCCTATGTGCTCAGTTTCATTCAATTCAGAAAAACAGCAGATAATGTCTATATTAGAGATCATTCAAATATTTCCTGTAAGGCTTTGATAGATGATAGAAAATGAACATAACTGAGGTTTGTTTTTATTAACGCTCTGAACCCCACCTGTGTCTTGTCATATCGGTTTATGTGTAGTCAAAATATACTTTTTTGTTGTGTGTGTTTCAGGTTACAGACACGTCCAGTTGAGGACGCAACATAATGAGGCCCTCGAAGTGTCGAGCTTGTTTATCTACAGCCGCAGAACAGAGGAAGGTCCCACAGGGGGCGCTACTCCCTCGTCACTGGTAAGACTTGTCATCTCATCAAGTTCTGGGATTGCAAAGGTTGGGGTCACATTTGAGACTGCACCTCTACTATACTTCAAAAACTTTTAAACCTGCTTAAAGGCATCAGTTTTTGTAAAACTTTAAGTACAATGGATGGTAATGCAAAAATGCTAGTGGTGGAATGTAATTAAGTACATTTACTCAAGTACTGTTCTTAAGTACTTGGAGTATTTCCGTTTTATGCTACTTTATCTTCTACTCCACTACATCTGAGGCAAATATTGTACTTTTTACTCCACTACATTTGTCTGACAGCTTTAGTTACTTTTCAGATTACGTGTTTGTCATACCCATACCAAAAGTTGACTTTTTAGAGATACATGGTTCTCACAGGACAGCAACGCTACAAACATATGATGATCTTATAGACCATGATGCATTGCTGTAGATTAAACTACCCAACAGTATCAGATATAAAGTAAAACACAGACAGGGAGCATTTTACTGCACAATGAGTACTTTTACTTTTAATACTTTAAGGACATTTTGCTGATAATACTTACATACTTGAGTAAGGTTTTGAATGCTTGTAGTGGAGAATTTTCACATTATGATATCAGTACTTTTACTTAAGTAAAGGATCTTAATACTTCTTCCACCACTGAAAAATGATCTCTAAGGTGAAAGAGAGACTGTGTAATAAAGCAGAAATGTCATGACAGTATGTTTCATAAAAACCTCCTGTTCTCTACACAGCTGTTCAGTTCAGAGGAGAAACGTGCGTCGCAGCAGCACAGGGTGACGGTCTATGGAGCTCCTGGTCCTGAGCCCTTCACTGTGTTCTGTGTCACAGAACAGACGACCGCCAAGCAGCTGCTGGACATGGTTAGCACTTTACAAATAAATACGTTTTTCGCTATCTCTTGGAGCTAGATCTCGGAGACTCATCATATAAGGCGTCTCCTCCCACTTCCCCACAGGTTGTCGCGTCTGCAGGAAACCCGTCGGAGTACTTTCTGTGCGAGGAGAAGGTTCCTCTGTTGAAGGAGCGCAGTGAGGTGAAGCGCTGTGCTCAGCACCGCCCTCTGGCGCCCGAGGAGGAGGTGGTCAGACTGGTCTCCAGCTGGAACATGGAGGAGGGATACGTGGGGAGGATCTGCCTTAAAACCAGAGAGGAGGTACGCACAGAGAAACACACGAACACCTCCATTTAAACTGACCTCAGAGTGGATATTATCAGCAAGAAGGAGCTTAGTAGTTATGTAATTATTATTTGAGTTTATTGGTATCAAATGCATTTTCAACGTACCTAACTATCATTACTACCACAAAAAACACTTAGTACACACTTTCTTGTGTGACCTATCATGTAGACTGTGGCTCCCCCTTGTGGTTGTCTTATATAACTCAGTTAAAACTCACAAAGGCACTCTGCTATATAAACACTTATTTATAGGTTGCATCAGAGTCTGGTTATATATGATTTTTTACTGTTACTTTGTGGTTTTGTTCTTGCAGAACTTAAATGAGAAGAACACAGTGCTGGAGGGAGAGGAGGAGGTGACTGTGGGAGGTAGAGAAGGAGGGGGAGGAGGAGGAGGAGCAGAGGATGATATGTTCTTCGTCCAGGTCCATGAAGTTTCACCAGAACAGCCGCACACTGTGATCAAGGCCCCGCGCTACAGCACTGCTCAGGACATCATACAGCAGGTGAGGAGAGTGGAGAAAACACTGCAGATGTGTATACTGAACTTAAAGTGGCTTAATGTGTTTCTCATACACTCTCTGTGTTGGCCAGACTTTGTCAAAGGCCAAGTATTCCTACAGCATCCTATGTAATCCCAATCCATGTGACTACGTCCTGATGGAGGAAGTGACCAAGGACGCCAGCTCTAAGAAGTCCTCCGCTGCCAAGCCCCTGCAGCGGGTGCTGCTGGATCACGAGTGTGTCTATCAAGCTCAGAGCCGCTGGCGGGGCGCGGGAAAGTTCATTCTTAAACTCAAAGAGCAGGTAGCTGTAAACTGATTTGCAAAGCTAGAGACTTTTTAGTTTTTATTTTCCATGTTTTTATTTGATATTTATGTGCGTTACGTCGGTCTTTTGTGCATATTTCTGTACTTTCCTTTTTTACTTTTCTGTTAATGTAATTTTGTAAATTTCTTTAACTAACACCTCGACAGTTTTAACTCTGTACGTGCTTGCAAGAACTCTGATTGACTGTTTCTCTAAAATGCCGTTCATTCACATCTCAATTCATCCACGTTGTTGTGTGCTCGCCATTGTATTTTAACACCTGCATGATGTGCTTTTTAACCTGTCGCTGCTTCCCTCGTTTGCAGCTTTGTTTGTGCGCTTTGTTGCTTTATGTGATTTACTGTGCAGTGTTACGATTTGTCTGCTTATCTTGTTCTGAAGTTTTTATATGTCGTGTGTCTGTCAGTATTTATTTCATTTATGACACTCTTTTACACTCGAGGTCTTTTGTGCTGACACGTTTGTAAATAAGAATGTGTGTAAATGAGCTGCCTCGCTGAATAAATTAAATGATTTTTCAAGTTCTGCTTAGTTTTCTCTTTTTAAATAATTAAGACAGGATGAGTGAGGAAAAGGATATGACAAAACAGGTCGAAAAAACAGAAAAACATTGAAGCACTTTAATTCCTGTGTGCAAACTCAAACTACATGCACATTTCTGTCTGTCCTTTATGCATTTCAGTAACACAAATCTATTTCTGCTTCCAGGTGGTGCGGGAAGACAAAAAGAAAGTCATTTCCTTCGCCAGCGAGCTGAAGAAGCTGACCAGTCGCAGCCGCAGCATGACGACCGGCGGTGGAGTGGACGGTCCCGCCCAGAGTAAGGATGATAGAGCTGCATGCTGTGTGGCTCTGACAGAGCTCCAGGAGTGAGGCTCACAGTCTGCCTGCTGTCTGTGCATGGAAAGGCAACAGAGGTACCGTATGTTGTGTCTAACTTCTAACATTACAAAAGGAGCAGGAACATTTAAGGTGCCACCAGCTGAATAGATACATTGTGTGTTGCATTTCTCAATACTAATTTGTGCAAGCAGGTTATGTATAGAATTGATTTGGATTCTGACGTGTTTGAGGTGTAATGTAAGTACAATGGTGGAAAACTAGAATTGAGTAGGAGTGGGGTTGAATTTTGGGATTTTATTGAAGTGCTAGTAATGCATGAAACTCACTTTTGTTCTCACAACTGGGGGGAAAAAATGTTTTTTTCCTTTTTGGGGTCTTAATTACCTTCATGTAGTGTCATATATGGTCTTACATTATTGTCTTAACCTTTTGAACTTAATTCAGAATCCTTATTTTTGAAAAAGTATGAGTTCTCAAAATATTGTTGTTTTTTTCTCGTATATATATTTCAACTTTTTTCTAGAAAAATGTCAACTTTATTCCCGAAATCACTGATTTTTTTGTCTAGCAGTGGTGCTAAAACTCTAAATCTAAAAGAGCAAAGAGGCAAAATCATCTGAGATAAAAAGTAGATGAATCTGGTGCAAAACGATTTAATATGACAACACATCACATGCTATAGGTAGAAAGACATAATATGGACATGCAGTGTGCGTAGGAAGCTGACAAATACTCCTTATTAGCGTGAAGTAGTATGACTTGTGTTTGTACATTTTTATGTCCACCTCATACAATCTATCACTCACATCCAACAACATTTCATCTGTATTGTAACAATTCATTATGATGTTACTAAATGTTGTGTTTTTACGCCCCAGTTTGGTGCTGTCTTTAAAGCCACAATCTGTGATCCCCTGCAGGGTATCTGTCTGCAGCTGCAGGTCTGAAGGCGTGGGTGGCAGAGGGCAGGGTGGGGGCAGGAAGGTTCCTACAGGCCTCCTCCTCCTCTTCCTCTTCTTCCTTTAGGGGCCAACTCCAACATGTCCACCTGCCCACCTCCTCTCTGACCCCCCCAGCCTGGAAACTTCACCTCCTCAGGAACTGGAAGATCCACAAATGATCCGGTTGGTTGACTACTTCTAAACTTGGAGGATTCTCCTTTCCAAGAGAGGCGAGGCGTTTCAGCGAGGGTCCCACACATTGCGGATCTGCTCCTCTCTAAGGAAGGAGGAAGGAGTCTGATCCTGCCTTGCGTTAGTTGAGCAAGTGGAGGACACGATTCAATCCGAGCCCCATTAATGGGTTAGGAGACAGATGTTCAGCCCCTTTGCTCGGTTGAATGATGGACAGGAGTTTCAGCCAGTCAGATCGTTCTGATTGGAAATCCCACCCAGCGTCACTTTAGAGCAGTGATGGTCATTTGGGCAAGTAGCTCCGGCTCGTCTTGGTTTATTGGTTGTAGCGTGGCTCCACAGAGAGCCCAGAGGACCAGGAGCAGCTGCTGTCATTGAAGTCATCAGGCGTGTGTTCAGGGACATAAAAAAAAAGCCAAAATGTGTTCCTTCTCTTACCGATAAATAGGAGGAATTTGTCAAAACAAAGGAACATTTCCCAGAGTCACATTCAAAAGATGAAGAGGTTTGCTTTTAGATGTTTTTTTATCTCCCAGAAATGACACCTAAAGATAAATAGGAAAATGGCCTCTTCACTGAATGAGTTTAGTGAAGTCGAGGTCAAATATGGCTCTGCAAGAGATTTGATGTCCCGTGTGCTATTGGATGACTATATAATGAATTTGTTTAGAAACTACTCCCCTTTTCACACACAGAAAGCACACAGCAGATGTAGGGAGGTCTGCTTGGGAAAAAAAAAGGAAGGAGAGATGTAGGAGAGTATGAGGGCTGAACCGGTATTCTCCTCTCTTTCTCAGGTATGGGCTCTTTTGGCTGAGGGCATTGTGAAGGAGGCTGACAAGCTGGCTTGTTTGGTTCTTTTCTTACTGTTCTACTTTCGCAGTACTGTAAGGGCACATTTTGGGCATCGCTCACAGAAAGAGGCAACAAAGCCAGATTCAGATATTGTGTAATGGAAGCAGCAGTGCTTTAGGCGATTTCTTGGACACTACTGTCGCTGCCCTAAAGGTGACAATATACGGACAGCATTTTAAGGCAGTGCAGGGGTAACTTCTTATCACAGTGTTGGTAAAGTCGCCCGTCTACGTTGCCTTAAAATGTTGCAACGCTGCCTTTAACTCTTAGTAATTTTGTAGGTGTATCTCTGAGGATGATCTGTGGCTCTTTTCACAAAGTGTTTTAGTGCTGTCATCATTACATGTCTTCAGGCGTCTTATCTTTACAACCAAATGAATAAATAGTTGAGAAATAAAACTTCTATCTATAAATTTATAGTTTTATATATTTAAGTTAAACGTTGTCTAAACGCAAGTGGCCGTACAAGACATTTAAAAAAAATAAAATACTGTCTAAAATTGGCAAAATTATGATTTGAATCCAAAATGATCTGATCAGAGAACTAGTTAAGATGTAATTAAGACATTTGATTCCAGGTTTTGGTCCTTGACAGTTTTGGAAAACTGAGGTTTGAGACTTCAGTGTGACTTTATGAGGGAAAAAAAGCTAAAACAAAAAATATTTCCTCCATTTTCTAATAATTCTAATTATTAAAACAATGATGATTTCAGCACTAAGATCCTTAGGAAAACACAGCCAAGTCTTCTTCAAACAGCATTTTGCACATTTGTTTTTCCTTTTGCTGTCATCTTCAGTGTTTTTGTGTAACTGTCTGATAAACGACAGAGAGACTTGATTGTTCTGAGATGGTGGAAAATTATTATTTCTTTTTTGTTATTATGATCCTCATATTTATTACTTTTAATTTCAGCCCAGTTGCGAATTTAATTTTGAGGAAAGCACAAGATAAATGTTTGGATTGTTTTTGTGAGTCTTTGTCAAACTGAAATGGGAACGTAGTCCGAGCCCAAACTTGAAATCCCCCAAACAGAAATATTCTGAACAGAATTAATTGCATTTCACTTTAGTTTATTGGCCTTCATTTACGCAGTATCTTTATAGATTTCTAGTATTAATTGTAGACTTGAGGCTTTTCTTTTTTTCTACTTACTGCTCCTTTCAATTTTCTTTCACAATTGACTAAAACTTGATTTATTTGGGGCCACTTTTCCCCTTTTTTTCTGTTTTGATGTGTAACATTTCCATATTTTAAAATGATATTAAGTTTAGATTCTTTTATTTAGAACATAGTTTTGTTTTATTTGGCATTTCCGTTATTAATACGTAGATCTCCCCTCTAGTGTAGTCATGCTGATCCACGAGGAGCCCACTCAGATTTTTAAATCTACAGCAAAATGTTTGATGTCAGTTGGTCGTAATTGGTGATGTGAAGACAGGGAGAGAAACCCTGACAACACAAAATCAAGACCACGATTATAAAGCACACAGCTGCCTTACTGCACTGTGTATTTACTCTTACTTAACTTATATTCCTATATCAAATCTAAAGAAAGTCAGTTTTGTGAGTTGTTTAACTAAAAGTGTTCTGAACCCAATTTGGGGTTAAGAATGAATTATATAATTATTAAATTATTAAATTACATATTAAAATTTGCCCATTTTTGACCCACGTTCCAACATAAAACTTGTTGAAAGGCTTTCTTAAACCTGCAAACGGTGAACACTTCATGTGAAGACGCACGTATAGACCCCAAGTATAATGTTTAAAACAATGACTTTTATTTTATAGGTAATCTGGCAAATGTAGCCACACTCCACAGAAAGAATTGGTCTGTTTGTTCTTTTACTTTCATTTGTCTTTAAGGAAAACTTTGCTCAGTGCCAAGTCACGACGTTTGAATTTTAGTGCAATAATGAAGTTCCGTCACTTCAACCCTTGACATGTTTAAATTTGTCAAAACTGACATTATTCACACTCAAAGACGATCTTTTTTTCAGTAGGACAACCTTTAACGGTGACGAAGGTAGATTGGATTGTGATCCAAGAATCCACAACTCCATGTCAGTGATATTTAGGCTGATGGGTTCAGTAGTCGCTGTAATCCTTTTATCCATTCTGGCTTTTGTTGCTACTGTATATTAAAACACCATTTTACAAAAAGATCAGGTTTCATAAACTGGTGATGACTTACAACCACCGTGCTGGATAAAAGTGATATCAGCTGATATTATGTGAAATCCACACTGACTTTAAACAGAAAGGGACATTTTCTGTTCAGTTGTAAATCTGTAATCGGCGAGTTCTTCATCACATCTTATCATCAGGCAGAGCTGTGTTCCTTGTTTTCCTTCTTTCTAACCTGTAGACCTCATTTCTGAATGTAACATTTCTTAACGTGTTGAACCTGAGACAAATGTGTGTTTGGATGTTATTTATTTTAATGTGAAGCCCTGGTTGGCAATTATCTGTTGTTGTTGTTGTTTATGTATCATTTCCTGTAAGTAGTTGTTTTTTTTATTTATTTCAATATGCGAGAGGATAAGCTCTCTACTGCCCGAACTTTACTCAAACTTATTTAGATACGTAAAGAAATATTTTACTTTATGTGTAAAATATAATATTCATATTTCTGGCATGTTATTCTGCAGCACACAGCAGCATCTTTTAATGCCTTTTCATTTGTGAGTTTTCAGAAATGTGGACAAAAGCTGACAATTTGAGACTCTGTCGAATCATTTCTTCTGAAAAGTTTTTGGTGCATCCATTGTATCCACTGAATATGACGTTATGTGTTTGCTGACTGTGGGCTATGTTTCATCTGCAGCACGCTGTTGTTTCCATAAGATGTGCAGTATACCCTATAACATCCACTGTCCGCGTTATGATGTGGCTGTCAAGTGAACATTTGTCTATTTACTTGAATTTTTAAATGGATGAGCATTGGTGGACTTGTCATATACCAGGATCACAATAAAAATATAAATACTAAACAGTGTTGAGTTTAAAGTGTGTGTGTCTGAGCTCAACTCACTCCCAGTATTGGCTCCCTTTTTTTATTTTCACATGCTTTGTTTTCCTTCTTTCGTTCTAATTTGGCTTTATTTAAAAGTGGGATGATGGTCAAATGTAATGCCATTTACATTTTTTAAACAGGTACAGTAAATTTACACAAATACTGAATGTCTAAGATTTTTATGTATTACTTTCACATAGGCGTTGTTACTATTAGTAACACATGTGCTCGCACTACCATGAGTCAAAAGTAGCAGGAATATTTTGGAAGAAGAGAGGACACTTAGCGTGTAACTGTGTCTATACATTTGTTCTTATATATATCAAAAACAGGATGAAGCAAAAGCACTCATAATAAATCAACTGTTTTGGGGTGAAATGCCCTTTTCAACGTAATTCTAGCCACTTATCAAATCTTTTGTGCCTATGTCATAGATTAATGAGCCGAATTCAGTCTAGCTTCTCCAATAAAGCACAGTGGACTCAGAAATCAGTGATATAATCAGCTCATTTAGTTGAATCAATAACAGCGGCTCAGGCGTGCCCTTCCTTCCAGAAACTGTTTAAAATATTACTCTCCGGTACAGTCTGCTAATTCCGTGTAATAAGAAGCACTCAGTTTCAAATATCACCGGCGGTGTGGCACCCTCTGTCGAGTTCCTTCATGCAAAATTATGCAGTCATCAAATTAAATGTGAGAGTTTTAAAACCTGGCAATTCTGCAGCTTAATGGTCCAGCTTCTTTCAGACTTCAAATAAAACAATTCACTGTAATGTGGTTCACAATTAAAAAGTTCTTCCCACCTTTATCGCGATGAACTCTGACGAGGCAGAAGGATCCATGTGCTCTGTTAATTGGATCTCTCGGGGATCCAGTGGGATGAGGGGATTTAAAACAACCTCCTCAGCTTCTTAGCAGGTGCTCTTTTAATGCCAAAGAAGAAAATATGTGGAAAACTTCTGAATATCACAGCCTGTAATCGAATTAAAGCTTTTATCTGCCTCCTCCCTTTCATCTGCATGTCTCTTCCATAACTAATGTGTATTTAATGTGTTGCATTAAATGCACATCAAGTCTGTGTATCTTACTTATCTTGATAGTTTCGACCAAACATACTTGATCTTATCCTAAAAATACCTTTTTAGACTTCTTTATGGAGTGATGCAGCAATAACAACGCATGTGCTTTGTGCAAGAGAGGAAATTATCTGTGGCAGGTGGAAACAATTTGATGATAGATTTGATGTTGGTGGATATATTAAATAAATAGTTCAAACATTTGGGAAATACACTTATTCACTTACTTGCCGGGAGTCAGATGAGAAGATCGACACCACTCTCTTGTCTGTACGGTAAATATGTAGCTGGAGCCAGCAGCCTGTTAGCTTAGCTTAGCAGAAAGTTGTAGCAACGTACAAGCACATATTGTCATTTTTACATTTGTACAGGTTTTTGTACAGATTAAACAAACAAGATATAGCGTGTTAATTAGTGAGCTTTAGAGGCGGATTTTGTTACCTTTGGACAGAGTCAGGCTAGCTGTTTCCCCCTGTTTTCAGTCCTTATGCTAAGCTAAGCTAACTGCTGGCTCCAGCTACATGTTTAAATGTACAGACATGAGAGTGGTATTGATCTTCTCATCTGACTCTCGGCAAGAAAGCGAAAAGAGCGTATTTCAAAAATTTCAAACTATTCTTTAAAAAATAACCATTAACCATTAGAGAGCAGAGTTCTGAAACGTTTCCAATGACCAAGTATTCAATCTGCAAATTACGGACCTTTAGAAACTCACATCTGTGGCGTTGTTAGTTCTAGAAAGAAGAGACGTCAACACAGCACCAAGTTAGCCAAACTCCACGTTTCAATGGATGAAATAGTCTTTTATTTGGATAAAGTTTGCCAAGCGACTTGACAAGGGTAAAAAGGCAAGTTTGAACAATACAAGACTTCATGAGTCAATGCAAAGTGTCAGGCAAATTCAAGATGAGTCGCGCCGGAAGCCGTAACACTGAATGAAACGAGTGCGGTTCCATACAGAGACACCGGTCGCTTAAAGGGCCATAAAAAGTTCAATGACTTTTTCCTCAAGTTTCCCTCATTATCTCTTAGCAAAGTAGAAATATAACAAGTCCTCTCATTCTAGGTCCAGTTTTCCAAAAGCTGTTGCAGCTCTGAGATCAGTTGGGCTTAAGGGGTGCTCTCATTGGAATATTGAGCTGTTACAAAACAGACATTTTAATGAGTAAACTGGCAAATAACCAATTAGACGCCAAGTTACTTGTTCTTTTTCCATCATTTCTATCATCTGCCTCTGAATTTAAACAAAGACGGATTATTTTAGTCCATATATGAGGAGTTTTACATATTAATGAAATTCAGTTTGAATACCAGAATATGCTAATTCACCATTTAGCTGAGTACCAATCTGTTAATTAGATTTCTTTTAATTGGATTGGAGCATCCCCATTAGTTCCACAACTAATGAACAGAAATGATGTCTGAACGCTTTAATGATCTTGGCAATAAGGAGCGAGCACAGTGGGGTCACAATCAGTCAGAGTTTGGTCATGGGTATGTGAAGGCTGTTCCACGGGCCCATCCATAATTCCTCCTCGTCCGACTGCGTTCTGTCACTCGGGCACTCCAGCGGCTCCCTCATGACGAGTCCGTCGTCGTCGTCGTCGTTATCGCCGTCCACCTTCGACTCCCTCTCGCCTTCTTTCAACTCCTCTCTCTCCACTGTGCTCTGAGGCTGCCCTGAGCCACCCTGCGCCGCTTTCAGCAGGTTCGATTTAGACGCCACGCTGTCAGTGCCCGTGTTGCTGGTGCTGGTCGACCCTAACGAAACACTGGATTGTCGAGTGTTGAACACATTCAGCGTTTTATTGTTGTCAGTGTTAGAGAAAGAGGAAGTGGCCGTTGCAGAGGCGGCCATTCCCGAACTTTGGAAGGTGCGCAGCGTGTTGCACCCAACGTCTGTTCTGGGGCTGTTCAGGGGTACTCTTTCCTCCAGTGTGGCGGCCATTTTGTCCAGTTTTTTAAAGTGCTTGGCCAGCCGCGAACTGAAGACGGGGGAGCTGAGTTTGAGGTTGTTGTTCGTGTTGGTGTGTGTTTGTGCGGGACCTGTGGTGTTCACTGAACGGCGGGTGCGGATGATGGAGCCGTTCTGGGCCACGTAGATGCTGCCGTTAACGTTGGCGTGGCTGTTGTGGGTGGAGGATAAGCGGTTTCGTTGGGTCTCCGGCATGCTGTCCTCGCCGGTGGAGCTGGTCTCATATTCCCGATCCACCACCAACTTAATCCGACGTTTTCTACTGCCGTGCTGGAAAAACACACAAATAATATGTCGTTACACTTCTGAAACTGAGTCTGAGAGAGTTAATTCGTGCTCTTTAAAAAAGCATTTCACTGTGACCTCTTCTGGTTTAAAGTTTTCAGTCTGTAGGACCTGTGACCACACCGGACCACAGCCTCAGTACATTTCTACTGTAACGAGGTGAGAACTTTGACCACTAGAGGTCGGGATTTTCATTTACTTTTTTACCTTTTAAGATGTAAAGATCAAGAAATGTACAAAATAAAAGCAGCGCTTTCACCCACACTGCAAACACACTACACAGCAAAGACAGGTCAGTGCAGCAGTGTTATACTCATACTGAATATTAATCCTCATATTGGATGTAACTCTTCATAACATAAAACACTAAATGGCAGTAAAACCTCTTTGTTGGGTCAGAGCAAACACTGCTGTGCACACACACGCTTTGGAAGAAGAAAAAAGCTGTTTTGAAAATAACTGACCTGCTATTACACAATATAACCGCCTTTTTCCTTTTTCCATTTAACCTCGATAATATGGAAGAAAGAATACAGTCACCACCACAAAGGAAACATCTTTCCCCCTGCAGATAACAGGTACTGGAAGAACTGACTGAGGCAGGGAGAATGATAGGCGAAGAAAAAGAAATGACTAATAAAAAAAGCTCGAGCGAACTTTAAGTGCAACGGAGAGAGGTCAGTGAATAACAATCAGTGAGCTGCAGCAGCAGAGAAATAAGCAGCTGCAAGTGGAGCTTTCACAAAAGGAAAATGAGACAAGTCGGCTCAGGAGAAAAATTACGGAAGCAAACCAGTCAGTCGACCACTTCAAGAGTATCAGAAGTGTTATAAAGGAACGCGAGACAGACGAAGAAGAGGGGACAGGCTGATTGGAAAAAGGGCATTCAAGATACAAGCAAAGAAAAGAGGCAAAGAAGCGCAGAGAGATACTCGGAGAGGGCAGCAGAGGACACGCAGGCAATTTAAACTCCTGTGAATGTAAATCACACCAAACAAGGAAAAAAAGAGAGATTACAGTAATAAATTCCACCCAGGTAATGACTGCACACCCAATCCAGGCATTTTCACCCAGATCTTACTTAGTGGCAAAGGATTTAATCTTTGGGGGGGCTCAGGCCTCATCTGCATTTCAATCAGGCGACTCGTTTTCCAAATCCCCCTCTTCTTCATCCTCGTCTCCTTCCCTGCCGCCGTGGCCGATGCTTCTCTCCTCCTCCTCCTCCTCCTCCTCCTCGGTGTCCTCGATGATGGGTGACAAGTCATCCGAGGCGTCCACCGCGCCTGAGCCGATGTCTGATTGGCTGTGGCTGGTGGCTCGCCCGCTCGACGATGACTTTTGGGATCGGACGCTTCTCGCCTCTTCCCCCTCCCCTCCTGATTCCTGATCTTCCTCGCTCTCTTCCTCTATTGTTTCATGTGAAGAACGGGAGTGTCTGGAAGTTCGGGGCCTAGAACTAGAACTTCTAGTCTCTTTGGCGCTTTGTCTCTTTAAGTTGGCACTACCGCATCTACTTTTACCACTAATACTCGCAGAACTGTTACTAATGCTTCCTTTTGAGCGTTTTCTGCTCGACTCCTTCCCCTCATCCTCACTCTCTAACCCTGACTCCCTCTCTGACTCTGACCCCTCTCCCTCCTCATCTTGGCTTCCGCTCTCCGACTCTCGGTCTGTGTCGGGAGTTCCCTCTTCCCTTTCTGTCCCCGAGTCGGACTCGTTTTTTTCAGTCTCTGTATCAGATTCGGTCTTGTCGTGCTCGGCCGTGACAGATGACGCGGGGCTACTTGCGTCGGAGGGACTAAATTCTGATGGACACTCTTTGCTGCCACTTTCTGTTTCTGAATCGCTGTCATGAAATCTTTTCTCTCTCTTCCACCACGACTCAGAGGAGCTATTCTCCTCTCCTAACTCCCTCGCCCACCTCCTCCTTTCCTCTCTCTCAGACACGGATGCAGAAACACTCATATCTCCTACGGAGCCATACGTCTTCCCGCTGTTCTCCTCTCCTCGGCCCCAGCTTTTTCTGTGGCTCCACTGTTCGTCTCCCACCCTTGTGGGTCCCTGGAGCCTTCTGGCGAGGGAGATAAGACTGAGGGCCTCACTCAGCTTTTGTTTCATCGGCGGGGGTTTGCTGGCTTCAACGGACGTCTGAAAATAACTCCCGTCGATGACCATGCCACCGTCCAGGCTGGCAAAGCGGCCAGAGGACAACAAGCCAGGGAGCTCTCCCCTGTGCTCTGGCCTGACGCCTTCTCCTCCTCCAACAGCATTTCTCATCCCATTGTTCGTCACGCCACCTCTGCTGCTTCTTCCCCATGTTTCCATTTCGCCTCTGCCTCCTCTTTCCCTCCCTCGCTCTGACGCTTCATCTCTTCCCCCTCCTTTGTTTTCTCTTTTCCCCGCTTCCCCTCTCTCTGATCCCCTTCCCACTCCTTCCCCCTTTCTTTCCTCCAATCTGTCTCCACCTCCTTCCTCCTCTTCCATCGGCCTGACTCTGGCTTTGTTCCAGGGCGGGTGGATGGCAGGAGGTTGTCCAGATGTTTTACTCCCAGAGGACAGCAGTGCGCTCCCTCTCATCGCGGCCTTCAACCTGGCGGCCGCACTTGAGCTCTTAGGCTTCGTGTTCATGGCTGCACCACCCTCTGATGGTTGTTTTTTGTCGCCCTCAGTTCTTGGGGCTCCTGGGGTCTTTCTTGAGGGTCCATGAGAAGGTGGAGGACGAGGCTGGAGGTAGGCAGGGTGTGGGCCTAATCTGCCTCCTTGAAACTGTCTCCTCACCTGTTGTCATGATGATATTAGTCCAAAACCAAATAAGAACATTTAGGAAAGGAACAAATAAGACATGTAAACTGCAAAAAGCATCAATAGTATTATTATTATTATTATTATTAGTAATTAGTATTATTAAGAGCAGGCTTTAACCTTGTACCTCCTATTCTTCCACAGGGGAGTTTCTAGCACTATAAAGAACTTTCAGACGATGGTGGTGCTACGATGACTATTAATATGTCATAGATATCTTTTTGTTATTGTGTAAAAATAATCCAGGAACAATGCATGGTAGAGTTTACAACTTAATTTTTAAAGGAATAGGTCAACAGTTTGGGAAGTACGTTCAGACCACCCCCTAGAAAAATCAATAAACATCACTGTGATCAACAATTTCTCCTCTTAACACATCATGGATGCTGGTACTGGCCCGTGTTAGTGAAGATTGAAAGGTTTTCCGTGTTTACCTCTCCGTCAGACTCCTGTGGGCTGTAGTAGTAGCTGCCGTCGTCATCAACAACAACTTCTCCATATTCATCGTAGAGGCCGGAGGGTGAGATCAGCTTCCTGCGACTGCCGTACTGAGGAAGGTCATACCTGGACACGGAGAGGGAGGGAGAAAAGATGCAGATAAGCAATAACCAATAACAGGTTATGCAGAGCAGAAATTGCAAATTCTCAATTTTACTATTCAGTTTTAAAGGTTATTTTTGTCACAAGCAATGCAGCAGTCATTTTGGGTATGTGTAATAATAACTAAATAAATGGAAGCTTCAGCCAATCAGTAGTGAGGATGGGAGAGAACCTGCTTTACAAACAAAACTGTTGCACTTGGCTAATGCTTATCCACAGCCACTTAAAGACACACAGAGCAACACTGTGGTTCGCTCCGATGATAAGCAGTGTCTAATGACTCGCCTAAGTGAAGCTGCCTTAATCACAAAAGGAGCATTTTGTTGCCGGGAGACGTTTTGTTAGCAGAAAAACACAGGAATCGATTTCCCTCCCTTTTGTCTCTCTTTGTTGCCTGTTGCCGGGAGCGCTGCCTGGCTCCACCGGCCAAAAAACTGTGCTGTGTATCACGGCTTGGGCTCTGTGCCCTGCAGCAAGCAACTCGGAGAGCCAGCGGGTCAAAAAACACATCTTTTCAAACGCTATCCTGGAAACAATATGTCCTAGTGTGATTAAAGTAACAAATCTGGTGGAAGTCCTTTGGCTTCGTTCCTTAACAGAGTTGTACAGAAAAGTTGCCTCATGTAATCACTCTGCCTACAGTCAACTGGTGGGAGAAGTTGCCCTCCTGTTCCGTTAAGTAGCCAAGTAATAAACAAATGGAAGGGGCAAGTGGATGACTGATGTGTTTGGGTGAGAAAAAGGGGGGTTGTAGAGGTGTGTGAGGGAAAAAGAGGCAAGGGAAGGAAAGTAAACAATGGCAGGGTCACAACAGAAAGACCAAGTCAGTCATAAATGTTACACCGTTATAATCCTTACAGTATGGCCTCTGCAAGCTAATGTAATGAGTCTTAACCTTCCACTAAAACCTGCTTATGGGATTTCACAGTCATTAGCCCGCAGACTCAAACTGAAGTGCGCACATAATCAAATTACTTAAAGGCTACAGTAACTCTTTCTCTTTCTTCCCTTCTTCCCTTTTCTTTCCCTCCGTTCTTCCCTTCACTCTCATCCCCATTTCTTTCTCACTCCTCCCCCTCTCCATGTCTCCACCAGGGGGCAGTAATAAACTGAGAATCAGTTCATGCAGTTCAAAGCTGCCAGAATCACTGGCATTACAGCCAAGACTTGTAGCTGCGTGGGACCAAAATGGACCAAAGTGGGTCACTGGCCTGTTTCAGGTGCGTCTCCAAATGCTAAATGATTGTTTAATGATCAGTCCCAGGACGTGTGATCACATTCACACAGTAAGGGGCCTACATATGACAAAGAATACAACTACTGTATGCTTTAACAGTCTTTAAAAGTCACTGGATGAAGCCATCTTTTGATGTCCAAATGAAAAAAAAAAAAGGTTTTGTTTAGTTTTCGCCAATTTGAATTCACTTACAGATTTGTTCCAAAATGAAATATTAGGAGTGAAAAACAGTGCTGCCTATTCTTACAGAAATTACTTGGATGTACTGAACCTATTTTAAAAAGGACAGCAGCTATTGTTGTTTTCAGAATGGATGTTTGGAAATTAAATCTAAAAGGTGAACGTGGAAGTCAATTTACTAATCATGGTAAATACTAAACAGCCTGTAAAAACAGGGGGGCTTTTAAGAAAAACGCTATTGAGTTGCATTATGGGAATCTGACACATGCTAGGGACTGTAAGTCATGAGCTGCTCTCGACCTCTGCTGCTTCAATTTGACCCTTTTTTTAAAAATCTGTCTCTCGCAAATCCCCAAACTTCATGCTAAAGAAATTTTACATGTCTTGAGTAAAAGTCTGCGTGTCCAGCTGGTGTTACGTTGTGTGCAAGGCGTATTAAGATGTTAATTACAAGTGGGAAAAATATTAAAGGAACAGTTTGACATTTTGGGACATACACTTATTTGCCTTCTTGCCAAGAGTTAAATAAGAAGATTGATACCACATGACTGTCCCTTAAATATGAAGCTGGAGCCAGGAGACTGTTACTTATTTATTGGCCAGGAAATAGTCAGGCACATAACCTCCAGTGAAACCACAACTTGGCATTTCTTCACTTTTTTTCTGTTCTTGTACGGATTATAACGAGATACAACGTTTTAATTAGTGAGCTTTAGGGGTGCTAGTAGGCGGATTTACTTTTGGACCGAGCCAGGCTAGCTGTTTTCACCGTTTCCAGTCTTATGCTAAGCTAAGCTAACTGGCTGTAGCTTCACACTTAACGTGCAGACACAAGAGTGGTATCAATCTTCTCATGTAACTCTCTGCAAGAAAGCAAATTCCCCAAAATGTTGAACCATCCCTTTAATACTTTTCCCCCATTTGTAATGAATGTCTTCATACACCTCGCAGCCTGCCTACAACAAGCTAGACTTCCACTCTCTCTTTTTGTTCTCACCTTTGTCCTGCTTCTGTTTATAACATGAAAACTGCATCTTCATTGAGCTGATAATACCAGATTTCACTCCCCTCATCCTATATTTTTTCATGTGGGTGCCCTAACTCAGCACCTATCAGCTTCATGACAGTCACACTGCTCATCACCCACGCCAATAACGATTTTGGAAAAGCAAGATTTAATCCCTTATTGCTCCGTGGCGTGTACGTGTTTGAGTATTTTACTCGTGACTAGAGGGCAACATGAATTTGGCTTGTTTTGTTGTTGTTGTTTTTTTTGTTTTTTTTGCAGACATGCATCAAAACATCAGACCTGTGCAACAAATGGTTCAAGTTATTTTCAGCATCTGTACAAATCCAATCAGAATCATGCCAATGGCGGATGGCTACATTCCCACATGCAGAGAAAATCCCATTTTGATTTCATCTTTTGAAGACAGATGAAAGGCAAGGTCAAAAGGTTATACTCCATCCTTCCAAATGGTTTCCAAACAGATAACTATGGCTGTGGAAGTAAATACTGGAACAGCTGTTGTCTGTTTCTCGCAACTCTCTGAAACTCTGAAAACTTTGTCTACGCCCTGAGAGGCAGCTTAGCATTTGTTAGCAGCGTCTTTGAAAGGATCCTGCACCTTTCATTTACAACTGCGACAAATAAAGTGATTACATCTGAGTCCCACTGGGTCACAAAGTCTGATTTCCTGCTCCTGTGTACGTACGGAGTCAGACATGAGTTTGTGGATGTTGCTCTAAGCCAACAGCATCTGGCCCATTGTCTGCTTCCACGGCTGGCTGCCTGATTAGCTGCTACAGTATTGCAATGCTAGGCAGAGAGAATTAGCTCTGTGTGTGTATGTGTGTGTGCATGTGTGTGAAAGAAAGAATGAGCAAGAGAGCATTTCTGAGCGAGTGAGTGAGTGAGTGAATGAATGTGTTTGCCACGAGAGAATTTATGTGTGTGTGTCTGCTACTGTGTATTTATGTGTGCATGTGGGTGGGCGTATAAAATCAAGTTCCCGGGAGTCTGCAGCTAAAATTATAAAAATTACACAATGCATCACAGATGGCAGGCTGGGTGCAGAATAACACACACACACACACACACACAAACACACAGTTGGGATGCAATAAGTCTTCAGAGGTCTTGTTCATAAACGTTTTGATCTCATGTGTGTGTTCAATATATTGTCATTCCTATACAGTATTTCTTACATTTTCAACGTCAGGCAAGGGATGCCACACACACGTACAGTGCATGCACACACACACACTTTGTACAAAATCACTGTAAGATCTTCCTCAAACTCTTTTGACTTCCTGTAGCTCAAAAACATACACGGCATACATGAGCACGAGGCAGGTCACCGGTGTCAACGCTTCACAGTAGGTGCCATACTGTGTGAGTGACACGATCAGACTGACATCAAAGCAGCTGCCACGGGCCTGACATGAGGCTCGACCGGGATAAAGTGCACACAGTGAGCTCCAGACTCGTGTAGGAGGAAATACGTTTCATTAATGATGAGTTGAGCCCTGGCGGTCACTGCTAGAGGTCAAAGGTCGCGGATGAAACATAGTGGAGATGCCCTGAATTTGCTGCCCTCAGTATCTTTTCTACTGCGCGTCACTTCTGGTAAATAATGCATTGTACTCGAAGATCACTACACTGCAGGGGGGGAAATATAAAATGCTGTAAAAAAAGGGGAGCTAATATCACTTTTCATCCACCATTACAGTGCTGTTTATGCAGTTTTTGAACTGACAAAATTTACAAAAATTGTATTGGGAATATGATTTGAAGCAATATGGGTGAAATCAGTATCACGATATTAATAAGGATACACTCTGAAATTGATATATGCCAGTATCATGATATGGCAAATGTATACATGCAAAATCACCTATATAATAAACAGATGTTCATGGCAATTAATCATATTCCATTATTATTCATTGCATGAAACCAAACACTTTTTATGAGCAAAACCAAAGCTTCAGTAACTAATTCTGTTAGTTTTTAATTACAGCTCGCTTTGGTTTATTCATTTTACAACACAAATGTGTCGAACAATAACATCATGCGATTATATCAACACAATACGATTCTGTTTAGAGTCAATAAATGATAATGAATTAAGAAATTGAATTAGAACCCAGCCGCACCGATTGTAGCAGAGGGTCTGAGCACTTAACTAACTTTTAAGTTTACTTTTTTTTAACCTTTAAGTCAATAAAGATGAGACATCCTTAAAGTGCACAGAACAAATGGAAATTTTAACACCTACATTTTCATGACAACTGGGCCTCTCCATCTTCTGAGGAAAGCCATGCCATATAATAGAAAGCTCCAGAACAGCTACTGAGTGGACCCTTGTAGTACAATACATTTGTTTTTCTCAGATTAACTTAATTTTGAGTTAATTTGAGTTTAGAAAAAGCCTAAAAGTATAAGAGTAAGCATATAACACACACAGTATGTTAAAATTACAGACATGTAAATATGCACAAACACCCTGTGTGTACAAAAAGTGATATGTGGGATGCACAGGAAACGGTCCAGATGGAGAGACATACAAACCCGTGATCATAGTTGTAATAATCTTGCGTGTAGTATTCCTGGCCGGGGTCGATGCCAGATTCCATTGATAACTCCTGTTAGATTGACAGACCATTATTAGCAGCTTTTCACACAGACAGCGATACATACAGTATGTATTAGTACACCCACACGCTCATATATACATACTTAACAACACATCCCTCATGAGAAATTGCACTTTTTCACCCCTGATTACACTGACCCACACACACTCGAGCAGAAACACACGTGGGGGAATAAAGAAGTATTCAGAAAAGACAGACAGAGTACCTCTGGTCTGAGCAGAGAAGGTCGTAGAAGTTGTTGCGTCTGCCAGAGGGAAAGAAAAGCAGGCGAACGACAAGACAAATGGAAGAAGTTAGGAGCTCTCCCTCAAAATGGTATACATCTATTTTGGAAACGTAAAATCAATACCTGATGTTCCCCATTCAGTATCGCTAGAATGCAGATGATCCTGTCTGTGTATTTTTTTTCACTTGATGTTGTCGATCAGTTTTGTAGGAGCAGGTACTACTTTTTTTCAGAGTGAATATTGTTGTGAACAATAAACATCTGGTAGAATTTGTTTTCCAGCATGTGTATACTGTACGCTGTTTTGGAATAAAGCATCTCCAAAAGCCAACATTTGGGATTTTAAAAACATTGGTTGACTGCAGCGGTCTTGTAGATACAATAAATTTGAAATACAAAGCACTGATTACATGCTGTTCCATCTTGATTACATCAAACAGAACAGAAAATAAAAAGAGCAGGAAACAATGAACCACTAGACATCAGAGGAAAAGAAGATAAAGTGAACGACACACATGCAACCGTATGCAAACAGAGAAAGACACCTACCTCATGTTGTCCATATCCACGCCTGGAAGATCAAAGAGAGAAACAGAAAGCCCACTAACCAACATTACCAAGAAAAGCTGTCATAAAACATAATCCTCCTGATGTAGACGTGTCTTTAAGACATGTCAGCACTTTGCTGTGCATTTTCCTCACTGTAGAGGAAATGGGATGTTGAAATCAAGACCCAAATGGGAGTGGCCGCTGGAAATATATCACGTTTTGCGGAATTTAACCCAGTTTCCAAGAAGAAAGCAAGAAAATGAGATGTGTATGAGGGGATGTATGGAAGTGTGTGTATAATGAGATAAATGAAGAGACAGGGAGGGCTATATGAGAGAGAAAGAGACTAAAGGACAACGCAAAATGACTGTCATTTACTGTTATTTACTGTTTATTTTGCTGTCTTATAAATATTCTGATTATAGCTTCATAAATATATAATATTCACATCTCATTTCCAACTCAAATTGAGCTCATCCTATTGTTGAGAAAACCCGTAGATGGGGTGCGTCAATATTATTGGCACAACAATAATAAAACCATATTTCAATTACTGTGTAATAATTTGTGACCAGTTTAATAGGTGGGATGTTTCATTCACGAGCGCAGAGCTATTTTATCAGGATGAGGAAAGATACACACATGTAAACACGCTGTTTAGCATCAATCCGGCACTGAGTTAGCACAGACTCTCAACTTATGTCAACATTTGTCAGTTGAAGTTCAGCAGCACTTGGCAATTAAAAGAACTCGGACCAATGTGGTGAATGGTTAACCAGCTGGTCAAACCTTCACTTCTGCGAGGTCCTCCCTGCTGACTCCAATCAAACTTTTGTGCTGTATTTTTCTGTAAAGGAGAGGTCTAATAGTTGTCCACCTTCATTTTAACTGTTTGGTCTCCTGGTTAAACCCTTTTATTAGGTTTAGAAACATTTTGGTTTCAGGTGCATCAAAAAGCTGATATTTCTGCTCCGATTGTGAAGCCTTGATAGAAAATTAAATGACTGTTAAAAAATGAAAGGGATGGGGAAAGGACAAAATGTGAGAAATAACAGTTTGAAGGCCAGATATAAAAATAAATTCTTAACATTTAACTGGTGGCCAGGTCAGTAGTTTAAGACTCCTGTTAGTAGTAAATAGAATCAAAATTGCTCTTCCAATGAGCTTCGATGTTTTTAAAATAATATTAGAATTATGGTTTTCAATTGAGAGTCTAAGTGTCCACAATGGTGATATTCCAGTATGCTTTGAATAAGCAGTAAAATAGTCAAACATCGCAGCAGTTCCAAGCAAACTGAAATTCTTTTGACCATGTCTTGTGAGACAGGACTCTTCGTCCAGTCTGGCTGATTTTTCATAACCCTGAAGGCACCAAGAGAACCTTCGCTTATGTTCAGTTCAGCCGATAATTACTCTTGGCTTAGTCTGACATCAAGTGAAGACAGAAAATCAAACAAGTCCGAAGAAGATGCTTTCAAGTACTTATCAGAGGGGCACAATTATGTCAGCTAAGTTGTCTGCCGGAGGCTATAGCCTATATACATGAACTTATGGCCATGTATAGCCTGTTAGTATCTTTACTGCAACATTTGAATTATTGTATTCACGTGTTACATGATGTGTTGGAACGTTTGGGTCTGACGACAAAGTGTAAGTCACACCGTCAAACATGTAGAGAATACAGCAAAACACCTTTTCTGCACAATTGGTCATTAATTTATTTATGCTATTTATTTTATCTGTCCAAAAACCTAAATGGCTAGCTACCATGGGCTAGCTGTTTCTCCCATTGCTTCCACTCTCTATGCTAAGCTAATTATCTGCTGGCTCTATATAGCTTTGCCACACAGACAAAAGTGGCATCAAAGCAAGAAAGCGATTTTTTCTTACAATGCCAAACAACTCCTTTAAGTATTCCTATCCTCTAGCCTGACATTAATTTAAAACTCTGGGGGAAAACAATAAATACTGACTGTTCATTTCACCACATATCTGATTGGGTCCACCCAGCAGCCAAGCTGATGATAGTATGAAAATAAGCTTGATACTGTTTACAGTACTGTGAAATTGAGACTTACTGTTCCTAGAAAACAAACTGCAAACAAAGACAGTAAGACAAAGAAAGAAACATCTTCAGTGAGATGGAGAAGAACTTAAATAAAACAATGCTGGGATTTAANNNNAAAAAAAAGGTGGGGAAAAAAAAGCCAAAGAGAAATAAATAGCAAACTAAGAAAAACAGCCAAAAATCTCTCCGTCCATGCGTCTTAACTATGTTGCCGGGCGGGATGTATTGTCATGTGAAACCAAGGTAATGAGCTGGCCAAATGAAGATGTATCACAGAACAACAAATGGTGACTTTTAGAGGACACATCAGATTCTCCTTTCTGTTATTAGAGCGCAAACACACACGGGCACACGCGCGCATTTTTTAAACCACTTGAGCATTTCATCAAATCAACTCAAACGAGAATGTAACTGTGCCCCTATAACGCACACGGACACACACTACAAGGAGAGAAGGTGGCCTTTCATTCAGTGTCAAAATGCAGTTTTGAAGGATGAGCAGCGCTTCAAATAGACAAGATTATCTGGTTGAATAAAGGTGAGGAAGGGAGGACGGGTGGATGTGTTGACGGACATATCACCGGATGAATAGAAAAGGTTGAATGGGAGAATAAATGGAGGGATAAACGGATGAATACATCGATGAGAAGGTTGATTTTTGGATGATCTCCAGGTTAGAACGAAGCAGCCCTTTTCACCATCACTGTGTGTGTAAATGTGTGTATACTCTCCAGATTATAGCTGCCAGCAGTATGTGCCTGACATTGTGCATTGTGTAATCTGTGTCTGTGTGAGTGTCAGTGTGTGAAGATAAGTCTATCTCTGTGTCCTTGTTGCTCTGACAGACACATTATTAGGTCCTCTCGGGACAAAAACACACAGACAGCTATCTGATCCCCGTCACACACACACAAACATACACACATCTGACATGACTGACTCTCGCTCTTTGTGTCCTCTCCACCTTGTCTCACAGTGTGTATGAAAGACAGGAGACATATTATTAGCTCTTAAAAGAGCAGACTCAGACTATAACACCCAATAACACTCTCTTCTTCCCTCGTTTCTGCTTCCTTCCCACATTTTGTCTCTCACTTCTCTCTCACAGAGCTACTGTAGCTCCCTCGCCCTTTGCACCATCACTCCTCCTCTCATTTGTTACTTCCTTTCTCTCCTACCTGTTTCACTCTCTCTGCCTATTTCAGCCTTTTTCTCTCTCCACATCCATTTCGCTTTCATTTTTTTGGTACATTCTCTCATTGTGGCTGGTTATGTAGAAAATAACCAGGCCTCTTCACATTTATAAACCCCTCTGAAGGAAGGTAAACCATGAGTAAGTCAAGAAGATGCTCCTTTGTATTGCAAATGTGGTGAGAAACTAGGACAACTGCAGACAGTCATGTTCCAGCTTCAAACAGCTTCATATCTATACAGCACTTATGATATAGAAGAAAGTTAATGTAGCATTTCAAAGGATCAAATTTACACCAAGTCACAACAAAACTCCCACAACCTTTTGTTACGTCTTTATAGATATTTAGTCGATACTCAGAGCAGCTTGACAAATGATTTCAATTTTAACAACTGAGGTTTTGGCCATTATTTCTATTGGTGAGTGAGTCTGATGGGGCAAGACACACACAAATTAAAACCTAATTATGACACTGGATGACAAATTAGGGGATCACCAAAGTGATCACAATTCTTCCAGAGGGGATCATGAATGTGTGCCCCTCATTTCATGACAACCCATCCAGTAGTTGAGGCATTCCACTGGAAAGCACAAATGTCAACCTCATGGTGGCCCTAGAGGAAAAGTGAGGTTCATCACAGTCATTAGCATACATTGTGATTAATGGGAGCCATGCGTGTCTGTACAAAATTTGGTGCCAATCCATCCAGCAGATGTTGAGTTATTTCACGGGATAAGTGAAAACTTTGACCCAATGGTGGCGCTACAGGAAAGGTTAAGAGATCACCAAAGTCATTAGGATGAATCCTCTGGTCACTGTGGATATCTGTACCAAATTTCCTGGTACAAGTGAAGGTAAACTGGGGGTTTCGTTAAAACTTATATAATCGCCTGACTGCTCTTGTTCCTTGCCCCGTCTGACTTCTTTATTTGTGGTGTCATCATTTCTAGATCTCAACAATCAACCGTTAATACAGATAGAAATTGCTGCCAAAACCATGAAAATGAGATGCAAGTTGTAATAGACCTGAATCATCCTTTAAGAGAGTTGCTCAAGTACAATTCAATCAAGATGTTGGTAGACACACATGCTGAAGTAATCATCATTTACTACAGAATATCCTAATTATCTTTGCTGCATCTCATGGCTATACGCTGCTTCAATGACCAAATTCCCCATGATAATCTTTGCTGTAGCGAGGATCAAACCTGCGGCTTCACGATTACACGACAGCCGCTTTCTCGCTACGTCTTGTATCCGCGTTGCTCAGTTCAGTTTCAATTAAATGCAGTCTGCTTTGCTGAACGTTGTAAACAATACATGTTCCCAAAGATGTCAAAAGAGTTCTGTTCTCTAGCAAAAGCACACAATGAGAACTGAAGGAGTGAGAGCAGAATCCGCCTGTGAGACAATGAAGATGCGCCGAGTGTGTGTACTGTATGAGTGTGTGCAATGACATGCAGCACACTGAGGTTGAAAGCTGATCTTAACATAAAACATCTCCAACCCAGTCAGCTGAAACAGTAGCACTGCCTGCAACCTGTTTAACGCAGCTGTGTGTTTGTGTGCAAGTGTTCACACTCACTGTCTGTGCCCAAGCTCTTGTGTATATGTGTGATTGTCTGCATTAACGCTTTAAGTATGTGGATTTAGCGTTTTATAAATTCACTACTTAACAGCACATAGCTTGATCATGATTTTGTCTGTGTAAGAAGAGAAACACGTCGCTGAACAACTGCGAAGGCTGTGTGTGTTGTGTTGTGTCTCAACCAGCTCGTTCTGCCCTAACATAACAGCTCTATAGATTCCGCTGGAGAAAAGATCCATCAAGATATGCGTGTGTGTGTTTGGTATCTGACAGTATAAATCCTCTCATAATGTCATCACTCGATAACCACAGATATGACCATGAAGGTTTGTTTTATTTGGCTGTGCCTCATGATTTGATCCAATTGCCCGGATATGATCATCAGTGACATGCTGGTCTTGCGGGACAGACGTGATTCTGTCACTTCATCTGGAGACAACTTGTTGAAACCGTGTTAGCGGACGGCGGTGAAATCTGCTGCTGACAGTGCTCTATCCACAGGCTTTGGCTCCACATCACAAGTGAAACAACTTGACATTTCTAAGGTAATGTCAGCGCTTCAAAGGCTGCCACTTCTTTCCATATCTGGTTAACTGTACGGACATGTCATTCCTTTTGCTGTGCAACAGCTGCAGGTATTTCATCTAAGGAAAGGGAAGCACCTGACATGTCTTACAAGCACTTACAGATGACATTCCTGGTAAGAATCATCTGTTAATCTCACTCAATACAGAATCTGACTTTATCATGTCATTTTACAGTGTATAAGATGGAAAAAAAATGGATATCAAAGAGAGAAGCAAAACTCAACATGCATGAAAGTGACTTATATATGCTTCGCAGAGGTCTGTGTGTGCGTTTATGATAAGATTTGGTCTGAGAAGGCAGAAATTTACATCAAAACATGCAGTAAAATTCTGTAGTGCCACCTGGGAATTATTTTGTTTAGCTAAAAATGTTTTTGCAAAGACCTCTGACGCATGAGACTCAGAGCAATTGCCCTGCATGGAACAGCAATGTTACTTTAGTGGGTTTCATTTTTTTTGTTATGTAATTTTAAAAGTAGAGAATATTTGTTTGGATTGATTGGAAACATCTTCAAATATAAAAATCCTGTGATAATTTTCATTTTGACCTGATGTGGTTGTGAGACCTTCATGAAACACAGTATCTCATAACTGAGGCGACTGAAACATTGTATTTCCTCATTAATATGCTACAAATGTAGGAGGCTCTGTACATGACTCCCTCTGCATACTTTTCTGGCACAGTTCCATCAAGAGAAAACAACTGCACAGAAGCCGTCGTTGTCAGTCGGTGGATGCTCCATAATGCACATGCCCATAGCACTGCTACTTCACTTCTGCTCCTCCCTGAGGCTTTTATGGGGGAAAAAGTGTCATACAGATGCAGGACAAAATGTACATGATTGGGGTTTCTATCCTGGCTACTGTACCACTAGCGCTAATGTTAAAGTGACACAAGACTGCAGACTATTTAGTACTAACTAGGATTAGTTACTACAGTAGCTACCAGTATAGGTTAATGTGATTAGCTTTTCCAGCACTAAGGCGATGGATGCAGGGTTCATTTAGGTCTGCCACTGAATACAACCTGTATTCTAAATCTAAAGTTTTCAAAGTGAACTTTTCATCAAATAAAAATGGTCTCGTATACTCTTAGTTAGCACCACATGTTTTATTGAGAAAAATGTCTCATGCTCATGGCCTTTTTGTATTTTTCATATTAATTATTTCCCCAAGATCCCGCACAATGACTTTAACGAAGGAAACGAAAAAGATCATAAAAATTTAGCACATACTGTGAATAAAAATATCACTCTACATAAGTGTTTTTGACATATTTTTTACTGTAGCTATGCACCTGCCTACATATTAACATTTGTCTCCTTGAAAAAAACAAAGCAAAAAAATTCACATGACCTTGTGGAACATTAGAAGACAATGAAGGACCATTGTGGATGCACAGACAATGTGGGCCCAGATGTAAAAAAAAAACAAAAAAAGCTACAATTATAATTAATATTACATAAATGAAAACGAGAATTGACAGAGGACAGACTGATGACCTTTTAGAGCTAAGAGTCAATATGGGGAACTAGAGACGAATGAGTGTTTATATGAATATCTACCAACTAAATGAGTATGTGACAGAAAAAGACAAAAGATAACAGCCACTTAAAGCATGTTTCACTTTCACCATGTCTGCGTTTGCAATGTGGAGCACAGATAGTTTTCAACACATGTTGACGTCCTTAAGTATTGATATGAAAAGATCAACCCTGTCTCCCAGAAATCCCGTTTGCAGCAGTAAATATGTTTTGAAGGAAACGTAATGCTGGCAAGATTCTCTTTTCTTATGCCATAATGGAGAAATGTTAATTAACATAACTGGTGTATATACTGTATGTATCAGTACAGTTTTTAACGTATTTCATTGGTTTTCCGCCCAAATATCCAAACTTGCACTGCAATATCCACTTGTGGTGACTACTGCATTATTAAACTTTTTTTTGTTATGTTGAGGTTATGTTGAGAATTAGTTAAGGTTAGGTAACGATCATGGTCTTGGTGTAAAACAGAAAAAGCCAGCAGTGATTTGAATCATTTAACACAATGTGATTATCAACATTTAACCAAAACCAAGATCTTTCCCTAACCTTAACCAAAGTGCTTTCGTTGCCTAAACTTTAATTACAGATGGGACTCAGGATGCGAACCCCAGTCTCTGGAACCAAAGTCCTGCACTTAGTACATCTCCACTCCGCCTGTCTACCTGTGACTTTGGGGCAGTAGATAAATTAAGTGATAAAAAAAACGTTGCCCGTGAACGTAATCAAGCCAGCGATTACTTTTGGTAGCAATTGGGAAAACAATTTAGTATTTAGTTATTTCTAGGAGACATGGTTGAGAAAGATACATCAGTTGTGCATTGACTCAAATTAATAACAAAGATGGAAAGGTGTTTTCAGACAGCAACCCACTGATAGGAACAGACTGATTATTATTATGTAACTGTACAGAGAAAAGAATCTGTGATCTTGCAGTAAGTGTTACAGCACTAGGTGACAACGTAGCAGGGAATATTGATGAAATGGAGAGTAAAAACAAAATGTGACAGTGATCAAGTCACTGGTTGTAGCCCCGTAACAGCGAAATACTGTAGTACAACTATCCATGCTAAGAATATACAAAGAATCCATGCCCAGCAAAATTCAATCCAAGTTGGCAGGTTTAACACTGTTCTCTCCTCCCCTGTTTGGTTTTCCTTTTCATGCTTTCAGTTTAGAAGTCCAGAGGGTGTGTGTCAAAACCCCAAGAGTTTAATTAGCTTCTCACAACAGCAAGTGGCTCCATCAACAACCATGTGTCTTTGATTGATTATAATTTGTTGTTGACAAAAAATGTCAATTACTTGGCGTGGATGTAAAACGTTAATGACAGTAGTCAAACTGAAAGTTAACCGGGATACATTTTGCCACTTCTAATCATCTGATTTCACTGCTCCCATCTGCAGCTATTAAAGCCAATTTTCCTCAGCCTTAATTAAAAAACAAGTCATTGAAATGTTGTTTGTGGGGAAACTAAAATAATTGCAGAGGCAGATAACGACTTAGCCCTGCAAGCAACTACATCGGCGTTAGGGTGGGAAGCAGGCTTTTGAATTCCTCCTAGGTTCACTGAAATGGGGACACAAATTTAAAAAATCGACTTAACCTGATTTTCATTTCCTCCTCGTCCTTCAACACTCCTTTAATCTGTCTTTCTTCTTGTAATAGTCAAAGAGAAATAGTGTAGAATACAGTAACTGAGAGTGGAAGCCCTTTGAGCTACTACATGACTGAATTTATTAGGGCTATTCAAGATGTGACCCTCTCCCCTTCTCTTTTTCTGTTCGCAACAAGTACCATCATTTGACAGGAGAAACATTTTTTTCCTCTACTCATACAGTTTATATTAGGCCTAGTTCTTTTTCTTTCTTTTCTTATGTAGAAAACAGGAAGTCATGTTGGAAGAGCACAGCCGCAGCACGGTAAAAATCACCAAATCATCACAGCATCCCACTGAGCTATTTTGAGCATCAGTCCCTTGACAGCTTCACGGCAACTACGCAACAACATTAAGAAATCCCCCTCTGTGTGCTTCCCATATCATAAAGGCAAAGGCTAGAGCATTGTAGACTGAGAGGGGAATCGTTTCTCAAGCTCCTCCACGATGGAGTTCATGTTTGGGTTGGGCTGAATCTGTGGAGGTGGAGGATCCTCTCCTCCTCCTCCTGCTCCTTCCCTACCCCCCTCTCCTCCCTCCCCTCCTCCTCCTCCTCCTCCTCCTGCTGCTGCTGCTGTTAATGCATCCAAGGAGTCAAGAGAATCAAGAGAATCTATGGAGGCTCGGCTCTTCATGACTTTTTTGAGTGGAATCTGTTTCTGATCTATCTGGCTGAACATGTTGGCCACCGACTTCTCAATGTCTGCGATGTTTTGGATGTTCTTTAAGATTCCTTTCAGCTCTTTTCGGGGAGGTTCGGGCTCCACGGGGAGGGGTGGCGGTGGCGGCCGGAGGGACACGGGCCGCAGGGCTGGCGCCTCTGAGAGTGATGGGAGGACAAAGGTGGATGGACGCAGGAGCGAGGGCGACAAAGGGGGAGGGAGAGGTGGAGGCGGGGGAGGTGGTGGAGGAGGTGGAGTCTGCTTTTCTGTATGGTTGGAGTGAGATGAAGCAGGAGGAAGAGGAGGAGGGGAGGAAGGGTGGTGTGGAGGAGGAGATGAAGGAGGGAGAGGGGCAGATGTGGGAGGTGGAGGAGGTGGGGATGGAGGTGGAGGTGGTGGGGATGGAGGCGGTGGCGGTGGTGGAGGAGTTGATGGAGGATCAGGGATAACCTCTAAATGGACCTGAAGCCGCTCTTCCACACTCTGATTTCCTGTTAAATTTGCCCCGAAGCGCCGCAGCACAGGAGGAGTTGGCTTGTGACTTGGTGGAGGGGTCCCTCCATCACTCTGGGTGACAATGATACTCGGGGGACCCTCTTTAATGTGAGCAATTGAGACATTGTGGGTCGGGGTGTGCTTGTGATGCTGAGGTGACTCCGGGAAAATAGAAAGTAGGATATCAGGCGACAAAGATCCCCGTGAATCTCTGTTTTGCCTTTGCCTCATTTCCTGGAGTGCCTGTTGCTCAAACTGTCTGGCTTGTTCTTTGACTGTCAGTTTGGGTTCCAGACTTGGGCTTCCCATTAAGTCTGAATCCAACCCACGGTCAAATCCTGAATCCAGACCAGCATCTTTACTCTCCTTGAATTCTGCCTTTAGGAGCTCCAGCTCCCACTGCACGGGATCCATGACCACTTGGCGTCTCAAAGCGTCATACATCTCTCTTCGATGTAATCTTGATGGCAGAGTCCAGCTGTGTCCACCCCCAGATCCCCATCCGCTGTCGCTGCCACTGTACCCACCGAATCCCCCATCTCCTCCAGTGGAGCTGAGCCTCAGCCAGGCCTCTCGAAGGCCTTTCCTCGAAGGGGAGAAATTCCCCAGAAGGTCTCTTCTCCTCTGGCTTCTTCCAAGAGTCTCTGGGCTACTCAAAGTCCCGTCCTCATGGTAGATGGGATTTTTGATAGTCAGGGGGTTTTCATCAGACAGAAAGGTGATGTTGGACTCAGATTTAGGCAAGTTGTTGAGCACCCCTCCATTTGCAACACACTGACGATGGGCAGCGATCGCTCTTGTGGCAAAATCTGAAATCAGACGTTGGCGATCACTTTCATCCAAACTGCCACCACTCCCACCACCACCGTGGTTTGACCGGCTGGTACATGGATGGAAGAAAAAATTAGAAAAAAAAGATGGAATGAAGGGAGATATAATGAAAGAATCACAGATAAAACATGAGGGAGAGGAGGGTATAGTGAATTGAAAAGATGTAATTATATAAATCAAAGCTAAATGAAGTGGAGGAAGGAGACGGGGATGAATGAAATTAAAATGAAAGAGCAGTAATGCACAGAATGGTTAAATGAAATGTTTTGTACAACAGAGGGATAACAAAGAATGGTTGAAAGGCAGATAATACAACAGAACATCTGCTAGAGCTGTTGTTTGATAAATGAAATGAAGAGACTTCACATTAAGAGATGAGGAAAGGAATGAGAGGAAATGGAGGAGGGATCTTACAAAAGGTAATGGCATTTTCTTTCTGTGCTGTTTTTACCAGAGGGGCTAGAGATGGAATACTAAAAAATAGTCTTGAAACACAAAGGAGAAGAATGCAAATAGATTTTATGTACGCTAAAAGTGGTGCACTACAAAGACTCTACTGCATCACAACTATAAACAATGCCAGATCTGTTGGGGCAGGGATAGACAACTGTGTGTCATAGAGTTCTGAGAGTATGCAGATTTCCTTCCAACAAAAGACTGATTATATCCTGCTCTCTGGTTGAAGGTGTACTAATCTGTGAAATCTCTGGTGTAGTTTGAGACTTTGTTGAAACTCTGCAGACTCTTGGTACTCCATGGCAAATGGCTGCCTACTTCTATGCTGAGGCAACCAATGCAACTTTACCATAGTTCTAATTCATCACTGATCAGCCAGAAGCACAACCAACCTTCGGCAACACAACTTCGCTTTCTGATCTACCAAAGTACGACTTACCCTGCACATAAAACAATAGTAACCACTAACAAGCACGGACACAAACACAAAACTAAAGCGAGAAAACTGTCACAGCACAGTATCAAACTCGTCACAGATTTGAAGCGATTTTCAGCATCCGACTCACTTTTGTCTGTCAGTCATGGATAAAGGTGGATGGATGAGAGCAAGAGAATACGGACAGATGAATGCACCAGTCAACATGCAAACAGGAAAAGTAGAGTGATGAAATGATAACAAAGAATGATGTTAAAATGTTCACTGTTGTGACAGAAAAGAGCTAGAAGAAAAGGGCTATACAGTAAACTCTCATATTAACAAATCTGAGTAAATAAGTAGGGGAACACTGGGATGAAATCTGTTCATTTTGCTGCCATATGGCAAAATGTCTTTAGGATTTATTTGTCCTAGAAAGGTTAGATTAGCAAAAATCCAGTCTTGCTTCGTTGCACTGCACTTTTATGATACACATTCCTGGACTTGACAGACACATTATACAATGAAAAACATCTACTGTTGTCCACAAAAGGTGAAAACCTTGCACATTAACAACCTGATATCAGTCGGTGAGAGAAGAGAGAGCATTTTTCAGCGCCTGTCTGGGAAATATAACAACTTTCAAGTCATGACTGAACTGCCATACCCCTATGGTTGTCATCATGCTATAAGATTAAGAATATGATCACATTTTAAAAGTGAATAGGAGGGCATACACATCTATACATGACACAGCACAAGTGGTGACAATAACATTTGCTGTACCTCTAAATAACATGACTTTTAATTTAACTTATAAAAAACATGCTTCATTTAATGTGCTGCTACTAATAAGTTAGAGAACACTTAATTTCTCATAGGTAATTGAAAACAGACATTAAAACCCAAGTCTGTCAAGAGAACAGCCAAAGGTAATTACAAGGGAAAAAAATGGTTTGAAAATCAGTCTACTGAGCAGTTTGATAATGGACCTTAATTATGGATGTGCAAACTTTTGCACTTTGCCAGGTTTTATATTCTTTAGGGATTATTTAGTCCTTACAAGATTGCAGTGATACAGAACACACACACACACACAAGTATTACAAGAAATCCCAAACTGCATACTTTGCAAACACACACACACACACACACACAAAAGATGTTCCCCACCACAATTAAACATGCTCTGCAGCTTATCAATAGAATTAATTATCGCCCAGGGTGGTCTTTATAAATTACGGGCTGCATTTATTTCAATTATCTCATATCCAAGTTCATTTCCGCACACATTTTTCAGAGGATCATTTGGGCTGGTTAGTCTCACTCACACACACAGTCTCTCTCTCACACACACGCACACAGTTGGAAATCCCTTGTTGTCATTTGGAGATAGTTTCTACCATCTTGCATATGAATTGCTCTCATGTTAATGGGAGTGTGGAGGCATATCAAGGACAGACAGGAAACCGGTGATGCATGTAATGCTGATAAGAGTTCCTCTCAACTTCTTCTTAACGCTCTGGTAAGGAATTATAAATGAACTATCTGTGTATTGCCTTGAGTGAGTTTGCGTGTGTGTGTGTGTGAGGTTGTTAAAACTTTTAGATAAAAGTTAATACGGTGTCTCTACACACAGTCACTATTAGACTCTTGTTTAACCAAACCAAAGTGTCAGACCAGTAGAAATTGGCAAGAGGATAAATTAAACAAAATCTGCGAGAAGATTTATGGAAACAGCAGAGCTGCAGGAAATGGTGAAGAGAATAGGACTAAATTGCACAATAATAAAGCATCTTTTTGAGGCAGCGTACAGAAGAGGAGCAATAATGCCCTTCAGCACTGATGGGAGATGAGACGTAGGACAGAATTGATAAAAAAGTAAAAGTACTTTCACCATCATCATCAAAAAGCTTATTTATATTGCCTTAATTTACTGGCCATGGTCCACGGCCAGTAAATTGAGTGATTAGCAACACTAGAAATTCAAAAACAAACAAATTACTTGCAAAGCAAACATTCAATAAACTCATATTGCAAGCTGATCAAGCAAAAGGTCATTCTTAGAGGATAAATTTGGAGGAATTTTTTTTACAATGTTATTGAAAGCCACCAATCGATGAAAATCTTGAATTGAACCTGAGAGGCTGCACTCAAAGTGAATATTGTTCTGCAGGCAGATCGCTGACCTTCATTTTATCTTTGGTAATAGTGAGGATATTGGTATGCATTACAACAGGAAAACTGACAAGGGAAGAGCTGAATGTCACTGAACTTTGTGAAGATAAAATTGCAGGGTTTATCTACGACTGTAAATGTATTCAAAAATCAGAGCTTTGTTTGGTGTTAGTTGGATGTGGGGGTTACGAGGCCCTGCTTGATTAATCCAAGATTGTGTCGTCTCTACATGATGCCAGTGTCTTTGGCCACTGCAAAATGTGAAACGAAGGAAAGAAAATGTCCCCAGACTACAAAAAAGCTTTGAGGCCACATCCATAACAGTCAGAGGTTACTTTAAGAGACATTTCAACTCAGCTGATAAATCCTTGCAAAGGTTCCCAGCTTAGGAGTGATATGGGAAAGTTCAACACAGCAACTCAAGTGTGATCAATCAACAAGTTTTATTTCAGTAGGTGGGAGGGGGCGCGTCGAGTGTGTGTTGCTGTCACAGGTCGGTCAAGAAAAATCTCAGCATGCTCCAATCAGACTTCAAAGACAGTTACTGATGTATAATTTACTTTAAAGTTTCAATAAATAGTTAGAGCAACATCTCTACAAGATGTTTAAGAACAGTCTTCACGGGCTGAAACGTACTGCCATTTTGTGTGAGCACAGCTGTCTTATCATTTATCAGTTTGACATGAAACTGGCTCAAGATTTTGACCAATTAGTTTAATTGCTGGCCCGTGTTGGCAGGCCTTTAAATATGGTTGTTGAACAAGTCTGCCGATGATGTGGATGTGTGTCGATCAGTGACCCGAAGAACACCAACAGAGTCCACTTTCCCCATCCAAGAGTTCTTGTTTGTGTCATCAGGCTGTGTCAATTTATGATCATCACTTTTGCACTGTTGCATTTTCCACTACAAGCATCTTCATGTTGTGATCGCTTTTTCTGCATTGTTGTGCTCTTGAGATAAGAGGACTTTGATATGAGCTTGATGGAGGCACTTAATGACAGTTTTCCTGATGGCTATCCATTACATCCTTCCCTTGATTTACATCTGTGATGTGGATTTATGTTGTTGGTGTTTTCATTTTCTGATTGCTTTTGGTATTAATTAATGATAATGTTTTGTAATATGTTGTATCTGTAGGAATTCCTACTGTTTGTATTTGGATGTTGGGAACTACAAATCTTCAGAACTGTATTGTGTATTGTGTAAGTGTTGCATGACATGGCACAGGTGTCAGATTCCCTTGTGTCCGACATTTTCCCAGATGAAGGTCTAGATATCAAAAGCTTGGCTGAATGATTAAGTAAATTGTATTCAAACTGCATTAGCTTACTATCCATGTTTTGAAACTGAAACACAACTGAGATTTATTCTTAGTCAATGTTATCTTGCTTATTTTTATGCTTATTTTCCTGTTATTTCCTGTTATTGTGTGTTATTTTTTATCATTGCCTCCTCAGTTTTAATGCATGAAAGATGTGAAATTGAAAAAACATATGGCACTTGTGCTTAACCTTACCTTGTGAATAATAGTTTTGGTCTGTAGGGAATCGGAGATACAAGTATATTTGCAGAGGTATTTTCCACAGTGATAGTTAATATGGGGGAGATGGGAGATGAAATGTTATGGCACTGACTGCATGTGTGGATACCACAAAGCTCTCACAGCAGGAAAAGGCACACTGCCAAAGGCTGAAGTTTAACAGCCATAGAAATGAGAGCTAATGTCTCTGCTTTGGCTCATCAATGCAAATGCCACTTTCACACTTCACTTACATGGCGTTGTCACCCAGCTCCTCATACAGGTTGTTGGCAGTGCCTCCCCCAGGTTTGCCCGTTGGCAGCGCCATCTGGATACGGGCTGTTTTGGCACACTCTGCCTGGCGTCTGGACACAACAGAGAGGGGACACAGTTAGTTATCTAAAGTTAGATTAAAATCCAGACCATAGAAACTTATAACTTCTTTCTTTGGCCAAAAGGTCTCAGGTTTCAGGCTTTCAACCACTGGTATGCCCCTCTCTATCTGTGTCTTTAAGCAAGTCTTCATGTCAACTACTCCTATTTATTTGTGTATATTTTAACAATATGCAATATTAACAATGTGTATATTATCACACTGTACAATATATAAATGTATGTGTGTGTGTGTGTAGTTTTAGCCATACTAGTCTGTTGGTCCAGCGTTCCAGACTGAAATATCTTAACAACTATTGGATGAATTACTGTGAAATTTTGTACAGACATTCATGCTTCATGGAGGATGGAGCCTACTGACCTTTCATTCATTATAAAAGGACCTGACAGAACTCATGGAATGCGACCACAAGCTGGACACAAAAAGCATTTATTTCACTTCATGTTTTACTTATGTATGTCCCAAACCACCATGTTAATCTATGACAGGCTAAAACACAGTGCAATGTTAACACAAGTAGAGAAGAGTCATAAAGCCTGCAAACTGACTCAGTTATGTGAGTTACACAGCAAAATATGGCAAATATTTGCTAACATTAGCCACTGTAAGCTACTGGTCATACCAGACCAAATATGGCTCTAGCAGCAAAACCCCTTAGTTTATTGACGTGAGTGAGGGTGAATTTTATTATTTATGAATTTCACTTTCATTTGTAAAAAGGAAAATTATGTTATTTCTTATCTCCAAAGTTATGTAGTCTTACTTTAAATACCCAACTGACATTGGTATTCTTGTCCAGTCAACATAATCGTGACCTGGACTCCTGTATGACCACACACACACACAGAGACAATAAAAGCATCGGCCTTGGACATTTACTGATTCCATGTTCTTCAGGATTCATTTGTTTGATTGTGCACTGTCCTTTCTGTTTCACCGCCCTTCCTGATCTCAACCATTTTATTGTACAATGAAAGTCAACAGATGAATCACAGTGAAAGGTGTTTAAGACAGCCATGATATTAATATTTTAACATGGGAATATGAAATCAGTACTCACTCTTTGAATCTGATGGCGACAGACGGAGCAGACGAGAGACAGGGAAAGAGAGAGAAAGATTAGTGATTATTTGAACCATAAATCACACAGTGTCTCTTGTTAGCCAGGTTTACTTATTGTAATTTGTAAGCAGGTTAGACAATTGGTCTTCATTACAGTCATTTAGCAACAGAGACTAGTGATTATTATGCTGATGATTACTACTCTGTTTTTCTTTCTTCAAATTTCCTCTCTTCTCCTCAGTCTGTTATTTGTCATTTGTCTCTCCTTCTCAGCAGGATGAGTGGCTCTCTCCAAAACCTACTGATCCAGTTTAAATGTGTGTGTGCGCTTGTTTGTGTGTGTTTAGGAGATGGATGAAATTAATAGCCTTTCACGGTGGTTAGCTAAACAAACTATTAGAATTGGCACTGTGGGACAGGCTGCCATGCTGAATCATCTGGGGAAGTGACTGGCCCAGGTGATAAAATGATAAATAGTGCAAAAGGACGTCCTGTGGGAGAGACTGCCAGCTTTGTCTATTTTTCTGACTGTATGCATTCTCTTAGGCCATTTAAAAGCTGTATAAATAGGAAAGCTATCAAAGATAACAAAAAACTCAAAGTCAAATCCTCCTTTTTTAGACTGATATGTTTTTAGGAACCTAAACCCATATCTTATAATTTAGTAGCACCGAACTGACGTTGAAGTAGATGGTCTCACTTCAAGCACAATTACGTTAGTGGCTGGAATGCCTGACCCAGAAATCACGCCAAAAGTACATTACAAAGAACTTTATAGGCTTCAAAAGACAGGATTTATTGCTGGGCTGTTGGAATGCAATACATTTAATAGCTGCCTATGGGGTTTACACAATAATCTTCCACCTTGTGCGTTGATGAGCGGATGAGATGTGGTAATGACTGACACGTCTGTTAGTCCGTGTCTCAATACTTTCCGACCTCTCTATCCTGTCAGTTGCAGTAAGCTGCAAGCCCACTTCTTCAAAATATTTGGTTTCATTTTTTAAAAAAGGCTCCGTTTTTTCCTGAAACTGAGGGACACTGTTGTCTTTAGCAAATGTTACTTAAGCAGGAGTAAATAGTGCATTTGTTGGGTGCTATTTTAAGCTGTGGATCAACACACATTTAGTGCACTAGTGAGTATTTATGACACCGGGAGGACAGTGTACGTAGGCTATCAGGCTACATAGGCAATGATTGTTAGTAGGATCAGTTTGCTGGTTTTGGTCTTTTCATGGGATTTGCTGATAAAAAGAAAGTATAGAAGATCCTTTAAGCACAAGCCCATCAGAGGGAGAGTAAGCTCCCACAGCCTCATTCAGTCTAAGCTGTCCCAGATTGAAGTGCCATTTTTATTCCAAAACTGTAAAAAAAACAAAACAAAAAAAAAACTTAAAACTACTTAAAACTACTTACTGTCTGTAGGTGATAATGACGATCAGTATGGCGGGAACGCAGCAGATAATGATAATAACTGCCAGAGCCAACAGTGCCCCCTCTGTGTAGCCTACAGTCTGCACAGCTTTCTTCACGCTGGTCACCACTTCAGGGGTTCGGATCTCCAGAATCCGACCGCCAGGAGGGAGGAAGGGCTGGAACTCTTTATTGATGTCCAAGAGTTTACCATCAAGAAACCTTGGGATGAGAAAAACAATGATGTAACTGAGACAATGTATATTTGGCAATAGACACTACACATTAACCTCTATTACTCAGTGAAGACTGACAAAACTTAGTAGGAACTTTTATTGTTGTTTGGGTAAACTGCCAGGTAGCACAAGATTGGCTTCCACAAAATACCTGCAAACCTGTGTGAATGGCAGCACTCCAAAAAACTAATTGAGGCCAATTAATTTAGGAATAACTTAATTGTGATGTAATTTAGGTTAGGTCCTGTCCCATTTTGTGATATAAAGCTTTTGGAGAGCTGCCATTTTACTTTTCATGGATTTGTTGGCAAAGTTCTCACTTGTAGAGCTCCTGTCTAGATACAGCTCTATTTGTCAGCGGGTCGATAGCATAAATCATGAGGTCCGACTTGGTGTAGTCTTCCTGCTCCATTCCATCACCATGGCGATGGGGCCCGATGGTTTCCACGACAACCTTTGCTCCTGGTATCTGCTCCTGGACGTAGCGTTCCAAAACGCTGAGGATGAAAAATAATGGATTTTGATCCACGGTATCGATATTTTAATTCCTTCAAGATACCGACATACACACACACACACACATTAATGTACATTCACAAAAATACCCTCTGTGGACACAAGCATGTACTTTCAAACATGCGAAGACAAAGCCTGCAGACTCCGGTCACACCACACACACTGCACACACACGTATGTTTTTCATCCTGTCAGCTAGACAGACCCGTGCTGTGCAATATTGATTTCTGTCCCCCCAGAAACACCTGCTCACAGCAGGAGTGGTCCCACTAAGGGTGTGTTTGTGTGTGTGTGTGTGTGTCTAAGAGAGAAAAAGAGCGAGACAGAGAGAAAAGACGGTAAGTCCTTTAAAACATCATTATCAAGTTATTTGTGTCAGGCAAGGGAAAGCAGCTACCTGACTGAGCTGCGGTACAGTGTTTGTTGGTGCAGAAAGGCCCACTGGTGAGCGTGTACATGGCAGAAATATCAGGATATCATTATATCCTATCATAAATAATGGAGTTTGTGTTTAGTATTAACATCTTGCCTTTCTTCAGATGAATAAAAAACATATTCCTGAAACAAGCTGCGCTGCATTGGAGCAAAGTCAGTCTCCCATTTGAGCAGCCACTGCAGTGTTGATAAGGTCATTTTTTCAGGGCATAGGTAACAATAACAGGGAACATTTCATTGTGGAGATTTATCCTAAAAAACATTCCTGAGGAACCCTGGATGTCTTAGTGCCCTTAACTTCAATCCTGATGATAAAGAAAAAAAAGATGTAAAATATGAAGATACTGTATAGTATAATGAACTACATCTGCAACCATAGCTTGGTCTGTGTTTTTTTTATTACATTAACAGGGACAACTGTGGTTGAGCTGTGGTGGTCTGATGTCTGTCCCTGTTACAGTCCCAGTGTGGGTTCAGTGTGGGAACTTCATTCTTACTGGGACACTTCATTATGATAAAAAATACTATTTTTAAACACAATGTTTATCGAGGCTTGTTGATTTCCCCCTGGTAGCAATTACAGCTTCAGTCCTTCCTATGAAGACACACCATAGTTAAATCAATACAGAGGAACCACTGACTGGTATGACTGTATAATCTAAAATGGCATCCAATCAAACTTACTTTCAGTACTGTATGACTGTTACATAAACCCACTCTGATCGAAAACTGTGACTTTTGTACTGTTACTGACTTTTCAGGCTTGCAGTGACAATGATGTGTTTTTCACCTATATAACTCCACTGATCTATGAAATTACAAATACTGAGGTATTATAATATAAGAGGAGGCTTTTTTCCAGGATGAGCAGGCAACTGTTTGTGTATCAGAGTGTAACAACAAATGTAATGTAAACAGAGGGTCAGTGGTTCGACAGACAAGCTGTCCATCAACAGCTGTTTGCATTGTTGATGGTGCATGATGAACCGAAATTGCCTGCTCTCTAGAAAAGAACATCAGTATACTTCCTAAAAATGAGAAATATTTGTTTGATGAAAAGTTTGGTGGTCATCACTCAGGGTACAAGTAGTTTAATGTTATGGATGATTTATTAATATATTATATAAAAAAAGATTTTTAAAAAAGTGGTAGAATGATGGATAAATATTCAAGTTGAGATTGAGTGAAACTGCGCGTTACCTCAGCAGCTTGTCTTTGTTTTTCTCCACATAAGTTGGAGGGACATTTGACACGACCACCTGCATGTCCAGCTGGTTCACGACTGACACCTACACAACAGAAAAATGGCAAAAACTGCATTTAAATTGAGCTGAAAACAGCATGTTCAGCTGTGAATTATTTCATTAAACCTTATCAGATGGCACCTACACCACTGAACAAAACGTTTGTGTTGGAAAAGACGACATTTCCAATCCAACTGTGCATCAATCTTGTGACAATTTGAATTTGTTTCCACATTTTTATCTGCTTCAAGGACATTCTGGGAGCCGCATAAACCTCATTGCAATTACGTTTAATCGTGTAATTCAACTTATTTGAAGAAAAATGCCACAAATGTCAAAAATGAAAATATACACACCACTATCTCTGCCTTGCTGCTGTGTCCTTGACCATAGTTGTCTGTAGCAACCACCTCAAACTTAAAATATGACCTCCTCATATTGCGGTACATGATCGCCGTCTTCACCACGCCGCTGTACGGTTCGATGACGAAGCCGTCTTTGCTATCTTTAGTGTCTTTACCAGCAGGAGGGGGAATGATCAGCCGGTACATCATAGAACTGTAGTTACCAGTGTCTTGGTCCAGGGCCTGTAAAGTGAGCAAAATAAGAGTCATTACACACTGTGTCATTATCATAATTATCATCATAATAACTATTATAATGAATGTCATCGTCATCATCCACACAAACAACACTGTCATCAAATCATTGTTGCCATTATCGTAATAATCAATTTTTTGTGATGATTATCATCATAATAGTGAACCCTCCGCCTCCTCGTCGTTTCATTCCAGGTGTTTGAGCAGCTGATCAATACGCAGCACTGCCATATATATTGATTAGTTCACGACTGATATCCTGTCTGTCTTGTATTTCTTGCTCAAAAGGCCACATATTAATGTTGCTTTTTCTGGATTTGTTTTCTTGCGGGGAAAACCTGCTTAGAGACTTTTTAAGTGCTTGTGTTGTTTGATGTAGTACTCTGAATCAGCAGTAGGAGGTAAAGTGGTGCTTTGAGCTGTATGCAGGTCTATTCATCTGTTCTGTCACTCTGACTAACTATCAAGTCTCTCCCTCATTCACACGTACATGCAAACCTCACACTCACACCCAGACGCAGACACACACTCAGACAGACATTGATTTATTGCCGGGTCTTTATAAGAAGGGCTAGGGGTATAGACTACAGATTCAGCTCTGAGACACCCACCACATCAAAGGTAACACTATGATAGCAAGAAACAAAAAATATATATTTTTCTTATGGCCAGGGAATGAGGAAATGGAGGCAAGGAAGAGAAGAAGAAATAAAGGAAATAAAGAGGCATACATATAGAAAGATGAAGGACTAAGGGAGGACTGAGGGAAGAAAAGATGTGCAGATCTATTTTTTTGTGTTCCCACTTGCAGAGGTGCATGGCGCAGTTAGGATAACTTTTCAGCAATATGTTAATACCTGCAGCAATATCAACCACCTGTTAAAATGCAACAGCACAGGTACAGCACAGGTACAGACTTGAATATTTTCTATTGCACCTAGAAATAGTATAGCGGTGTCCAAAACTTCCATACAAATTCTAAGCAGGTTTTGAGTATGTAATGTGTTCACACTGGAAAAGTGACAAAGTTAAGTGTACTTAAAACTCAGTTTGGGTACTAAAAAGCATATATGGTATGTAAAAGTAGTATGTAGTATGGAACTGGGACATAGCTTTTGACTTTTTCAACTATTTTTGAGTGACAGTTGAAGGTGGACAGTGAAAATGAAAAGCCCTTTCGCTTTAATTGTAGCGTAAAACAATATATCCTCAAAAATAAATACATTGACATAGCACTTTAACAAAGTTAGCAAGTGCTGTAAACATTTCAGTGCTTTTAAAGCCCTTCCCACCCAATACTTTGCCCACTTTTACAAGAAATCAACAGTTTGGAAGCCAAAATAAAAGCAACCACTCTGACTCCCCTGCATACCTCACTCAAAAGCATTTTTACAAGATGCCTGAATCACTTGGTAAATTAGGCCATGTTCAGACAGACGGCAACATTGTGTGAAAAGAATGTAGCCTCCTCATTAATGTCAATGAGACCACTGTGAGGCGGAAAAGGCAAAGCGACATCATTTGGCAAGGCACTGCCAAATGAAAATCACATACATGCTAGCTCACATTCCAGATAAATCATTTTGTAACATGATTAACGTGGTTCTACCGTTTACCTCATGATGGAGAATAAAATGATCCTTTCGACTGCTGTGTGGTGTTTTGTCATCTGGTGAGTCTTTGAGCTCGTGAATGTATTATCTAAACTGGACTTCCTGGATTGTATCCTATCTCCTCATCAGTACCTCCAGCAACACACCCACACCAATGCAGCTGTTTGAATTCTTTTAACGCAGGGCTATTTTTGGTATGAACACCCACTAAAAAGGGAAGGTTGGAATTAGTAATTAAAAGGCGAGGGAGAAGCTGGAGAAAGAACTCAGCATATGCATTGGTTGTGGTGTGAAAAGTGACAGAAATGTCTTGGGGAGACGAAGAAGAATGTGCATTAAATTGAATTACAGGAACAAAAGAATCTTTGGAGGTAAGGAGTATTTTGTATTTTGAGTATATTGCTAATGTGACACTCATCTGCAATCCAATCAATGTGTGCTCTGGCATCCTCTGAGGGACAAAAAGACAGAACTCCTGCACGTGCACTTGAACGCGTACACTCTGGAGGCAAGACAGCCCTTCACGAAGAAATACACAAAGATAACAAAATGTAGCCTGGTACAGACACACACACACACACACACAGACAAAACTCATTAAGACGATGTGTGTGCTTCAGACAGATGTGATGGAATTAGTTATACTTGAGTGAAACCACTGAGATTGAAAATGCACATGTCAAAAACTTTCTCTCCATCTTTTGTCACTCTCACTCTTTCATCTGGATGTTAGCAAGTGTGCCGCCAGCATCCCTGTCCATCTTTCCAGTCATTCCCCGACTCCATCCATTCATCCGCCCATGAATCATGCATGTCTTCCCTGCCTCCTTCTGTCCAGTCAGTTTGTCTCTCAGCAGGATGCCAGTTATCTTTATCTAACCATCAATCCTCTCTGTACAGATCTATTGCCTCGCCCTGTGGTGATCGAACCTACTAGCAGGCTATTAGTTCTTCCTGCCAGTCTGTTCAAGTATTTAAAGAGGTCAGATGACGGTAGAGCCGGTTACTGTAAACCAGCTCCAGCCAAATATAGTCTTAACACTTAAAACCCATATGCAAAACCACCACCTCAGGTGTTTGCAGCAGAGGAATAATAATTTGAGATACCAGGTTTATGAGTGAGAAAAGCACATTTTCTACACTTGTGAAACTGTGATTTTGAATGACTCTTTGTTGCATGTTCTACCTTATTCTCTCATCTTTCCTGTCACTCTCACTGTGTGAGATCTAATGAAGCAGGAATATCTAAGAATGATCTTAAAAACTGTAATAAAATATTAAAGTACATACTTTTCTGCCAGAGACCCTGCCCTAGTCTCTTGTGGCATCCAGGCTCATTAAAACATATTGCTGCTTCTCAGATAGAGGCTGAAAGAGATAGACTCTGTGACCCATTTTGGGTCCTGAAAGGCATTTTAATAATACGAGAGTCGCTCGAGTTGTTTACAGTGATATGATATTCTCCAGAGTTAGGTAAAAAGGAAAAGGGAACAAAGAGATGTATCAATTAACAGAGAGATAGAGGTAGGTGTCGAGGGAGAGACAGAGAATAATCTTACCAGTTAATCTGGTTACTGACTGGACTGAATATTATCTTCATTTGAAATAGACAACACAAATACAAGCACACAAATCCACACAGGAACTGTAAGCACCTGCATACTAAGTTAAACTGAATTGTGCTGGAAGCTTTGTGTTCAAGTCCCAATCTTTTGAGTTTCACTTTAAAAATCAGGGATATTCTTTTAAGCAAGCACTGGTCACACAAGAGGGGACAAGTAAAAGGAACGAGCGACGATATTAACTTCCCCCTCTAGGGTAAGGTGGACTGAGAGCCTACAGGTGGATGCTGGGGTGGAAGCGAGGCTTTTGAAATACTACATGAACAGCAGTAGCGGCGGCAGCATAGCTTTCAGGAGAGTGGTGTGGCAGCAGGCATTCTGCCAAAGAGCGAGCAGAGCACTGACAGCTTAAGTACTCCGCCATATTTAAAAGCATTTGTTGGATACATGTTACAGTGAGAGGAGAATGCCATGCGAGTGTAAGAGTGACTCGAGCTGAACTGGCATGTAGGCTTCTTACATCATATTGTCATGTGTTCCTATATTTCATCTACCCCCTGCAGTTTGATTGGATATGTATGTGTGTGTATGTCTGTACCTGCACTTGCAAGACGGAGGTGAAAGTTTTAGCATCTTCTGCAACTCCTCCGATGTAAAGAGATCTGCTGAAAACCGGTGGGTGGTCGTTCTCATCCTGGATGTCAATTACCACCTTAGCTGTGTTAGCTAAGACACACACACACACACACACACACACACACACAGACACACACACACAATTTGCACATTATGACACACTTTTGCATTCAGCATTAAAAAAGTAGAAAAAGTGTAAACAGGCTGTGTAGAGCTGCTTAATTAACTGCATACAATTTCTAGTGTTGCAGTTTTCTCAAGAGACATACAAAGTGTTTTGTACTAAAGGAACAAGCTACAGGGATAAAAAGCAAGCAATAAAACGCAAGAAATAAACTAATAAGGACAAACACAGTCATTGATGTAAATCACACGTCACCAAGACCAGCCAGTATCATCCAACAGAGCAGAGCTGCAGCTCCAACAGTGTCAGGCCTGCAGTTCTGAACCTGCAGTACTAGTCCAATATGTGCCACATATCGACAAGAAAAGCAACAGCAGCTGTTCAGACCTGCAGATGTAGACATATCAGGAAAGCCATAGCTTCATTGATTGATTGATTGATTGCTTTGCCTGCAGGTGTCACAAGTATTAAAATTGCAGCAGCCAATACTATCTTTGCTTGTAGGTGATAGTATCAACACTGCAAATCTAAATTGATGCTGCTGCTGCTGCTTTCCTCCTCTATAGTTTGTGCAGGTTGGCAAGTGTAAAACTGGTCTGACAATGATTGAACAGCTTCTCCGAGTGGAAAATCTGCACCCACTCGACAACATTTCCATGAGGTGATCGGCAGCCTTTTGAGAAAACAAAGATCAAAGAGCAGGGGAACAGCAGAGACAAGGAGAGTTAAAGTCCATGGTTTCAAATCTTAAGCATTTCTCTACAGCATTAGATGGACATGACTGAATAAGCAACAGTGAAAGTTAAAGTTTGAAACAAAACATCCTTTGGTATTATTTATTAAGAGTTTAACACTCAAAAGCTCAGCTCATCTTCTTCATCAGGACTGTGTGATTAACAGTGTCAACACACGCAAACAGCCCAACAGATGTTTTCATTCAAATGTTCCTAAACTGTGATTGGTGCACGGAGGTACGTGACATCACAGATTTCCAGCTGAGCCCCACTCACTTCAAACAAGTAAGAAGAGCACAGAGAAAAACAAAAATACAGACATATTTCATGAGAAATAACCAAATGTGTTGTGACTTTGGAAGGAAATACTGCATTAGTGTAGGACCACATTAATCATAGTGAGAAGCTGAAAATAGGTTTTGTTTATAATGTTTATATAGTGATCAAAAGGTGGGACAATAGAGTAATGAGTAATGACTGAAGGATTGTTAGCTTCACGTCCAGAGCGGATAGAAGACTTTTACAAATTCTGAAAATGTGCTGTGAGAAATATGAGGAATTGCCAAATGTCGAGGGATGCTGCAGCGGAGGTGACCCTGCTCTGATCCATCTGATCAAATTTTTTAGATATAAGCATCAAGAAACCTCACTGGTCATGACTACTGACAATATCGCAGTCAACATCATGACCTTTCCAAGTCGAAAGTCTTCAAAAATAATGTCGATACCAAGATTTAAAATCAAGTTTTGCTTCAGTAATACTGTAGGAGGTATTCTGAATTACACACACAAATGTGTAGCATGGAAAAATCTATTTAAAATGACCAAAAATAGATTACTGTAATTAAACCAAGCTACACATTCAGTATAAGACAAAACATTGTGCCAATGAGCCTCTGTCATTCATATTCAGTGACTGCAACTTGGAATGACTCACACTCAGTCTTATCTGGCCAAAAACAGGGAGTTGCGAATCACACCCACGTAAAACTGCAAAACAATACCATTAACCAAACTCTGTAAAAAGGGCAAATCATGTGTCAGAAAGAAAGAACAAATCCCAGGATTGTGAAGTTTTACTCCAAGAAAGACAAAAGACAAAAAAAAAAAAGTCACATAAAAAACTTTGGCACGTGAAATGAAAAATGCAAACAAACAAACAAGCAGATGCAAACATTAATCTTTTTGTCTACAATAGCCAATGAGACACCACACCAAAATGTCTATTTACGATTCCAACCTTCACTTGAGTTAGAAAGCCGGATTAACACTTTGTTAGACTCCCATTGATTTGTTGCCTGATTAAAATGCGTACCGAAAAGAATTGAAGGAGATTTGCTAATGACTACAATGATTTGTAGTTTTAATCTCCGCAGAATGCTTAAATTCAAATAGTTGGACGAAATGAGAACAGTGTGTGGTAAACACTATAATTAAAGAAGAAAGGAGAAACCCGGGGAGCTGAGCATCAATTAAAAAGAACGCAGACATGTTTTGAAAGGAAGAAAGACAGACAGACAGGCTACAGAATAAGGAGGAGAGAAGAAGCAGGAAGAAAAAAGAGAGGGGGAAGAGAGAGACTAATTGGAACCATTATTACTTCAGTTATAATTTCAATTAAAACTGTGAAAACTTGTTTTGGTCGGTCACTCCTCCCACATGCAGCTGAATGAAACTTCATTTTTGGATGGATTGAAACAAGGTTAGAAATTAAAGAAAATGAAGGCAGAATGAAGACAGAGAAAAGTACAAAAAGAAATAAAATGAAAGACTGGAAGACTTTAAGGCTGTGCTTAGATTACAGCAGGTTCAGTACATTTAGCAATATTTTAACACTGACTTGACCTCCACAGATCACTCTGTACCAACGTGTGGGACAGAGTGTCTGGAAAAAGTTACGGCTTAACAGATAAAATCTTCAATCTTCCAAACTGCACGCCAGCTTTATTTGGCCACTTTGAACATGTTTGATATTTGAGAGTTAAATTCTGGACAGTTACGTAATTGCATATCGGCAAAGACCTGTGACAGCCAACGGGACATAAATTAGTGGAAGGAGGAAAGGCGAGCATTTCAAAACAGCAACAGTGAAGACAACAAGCTGGTGTGGCCTTCAGGTTTGATAGACAGCTGAGAGAGAGGAAAAAGCTGCGTGAAAGGTAACAACAACAGCCAAGGCCCAGTACAACATGTCTTCCAAGACATATAGCTGTATAGACAAGGAGAAGAGTTAGAGAGAAGTTGTAAAAGGTGGAGGTAGAGAAAGCTCCAGAGAGAATGAGAGGGTGAGTGACTGAGTGAGAGAGAGAGTATGTGCAAGAGAGAAAGCTACAGCCTGTGGCAATTATCTTAACAATATCACGTAGTGGGTAATCATTATTTTTTAATCCTTAAGTGTGTGTGTGTGTGTGTGTGTGTGTGTGGGCGTGTGTGTGTAATTAGAGAGAGGAAAATCTGTGGAATCTGCGGTGATGCAATCCGATGACATAAGTAAGTTGTGTGACCTGAGAGGAGGAAGAGTTCATGAACGCAACCCCGCACTTACTCTTAGAGGGAGCTCGGAGGTTCGAGGACACCACTCTCATGGAGTCCGCTTCTACCTTCAGAACGTAGCTGGGATTGGCCTCGTAGTCCAGGGGCTTGGCTGTGGAAATCACTCCTGTCGTTTCATTTAACGCGAACACACCTGGAGAGAACGCGACACAGAGAGATAAAGAAAAGACAGCAAGAGTGGGGAAGGTGGGACGAAAGAAAAAGAGAGCACGGTATAGGAGAGAAAGGTCAAAAAGGGACACAGAGGGAAAGAGTTTTTTACTTTCTTGTACAAAGTAGTGAGTGGACAGTTTTATAGTCTATAGTTTGACAGAGTGAAAAGGAGGTAGTGTGCCCTGAGCTGTTGACAGAGAGTTATTTTGAACATTGTCACTTGCTAAAGCTTCTTATTTAAACAGAGGAAAAAAAACAACAAGCAACCAAACCTGAAACCTATAACTCCTAGGCCCCATTTCCACTTGTCATTTCAAGTGTTTCATAGCCGGAAAAAATCCAGATGCAATTTAATACTCTTCCTCTACTCTCAGCCACATCTCATATGAATCTGAGATCTGGTGTGCGGTCGAATAGTCAAAAAAATGTCCTTTCCTAACCACTTTTCCTTGACCTCGATGGAAAACGTCGTGAAGGGTCAAGGAAAGATGTGAAGGAGAATTCATAAGGACTTAGGAAAAGTCAACCGCGGTGCTCAGAGAATCCGACTGCATTTACACTAGGCTAGGTCATTATACAACAGCGGATGTTATTGGTGTGGCTCTGCCGTGATGAAACCACAATGTTCTGAATATGGACTACTAAAAGTGCATCTTAGATGCTTCGCCCCGTGCGTTCTAACTGTGTTGTTTCTTGCAGGCTAAATAAACGTGGACGACCCAGTGAAAAATATTACTTCATTACCAAGGTTGGAATTGAAATGAAAAAAAGGAATATAGGCTACCAGTCACAAAAGTGAAACAAAGTAGTTGTCACATTGAGAATTGTTGTTCACGCTCACCCTCACCCTCTGGTCCACTCATATTTATCCACATGAATCCCAATTAGTATGATTGTATGAAAATAACTTGAAAGATAGGCATAACATGTTAGGCCTACAAATCTACTACTGTACATATCATCATTCTTAAGTTTCAAACATGTTGAATTAGAAACATCATCTGGCTTAAAACTCATATCCCTTTTTCTTGGAAGACAGCCTTCTGAGTTATGGTTAATATGCTGATTTGTTGTTGTGAACGGCCGAATGTTGCGTCGCTTTAAATGTTGCTACCACAAAGAACTGTGCGACGGAATTATCTCCTTTCCTTTCGTTAAGGACGGTCCAGTGTATCCTATGCTAAAGGAGATAAGAAAGGAAGCACTGAAAGCACCTTTCCTTAGCATTTAGAGAATTCGAACAGCACTTATCATGGCTGCCGCTTAGATACTTCCGGGTCATTTCATTCAGTTAGGAACCTTCCTAAGCAAAAAGTACTATTCGACCGCAGCCCTGGTCTTGTTTTCCCAGGCTAAAGGTAGTCAAGGTAGGCCCTTACTGCAGTCCATACGGTGGTGGTAATGCACCTAAAAGCTGTTATGGCTAAAAAAGCACCAGAATAAGTTGTAGAGCTTAGCAGTTCAGCCACAGTAACAGTTACATTCAACGTTTTACTCAACTTCACAGGCTCTCACTCCAACACAGATCATTCAGTGGCTGCACTGATCAGGGATCAGATAAATGCTACAACAGGCACGCTAAGCCTTTTGTATGACCGTACAGTATGCATCGAAATCCCTGGAGATGCCTTCTTCCTCAATGAAACAGCGAGAAAGACGGTGTGAATTTCAGCGTAACTTCAACCGCCACCATCAAAGAGTACAGAGCCTGTTTCTGTGGCCATTTCTACAGTCCCAAGTGTAAAGCGAGAGTGAGTAAAGCTTACACATGCGTCTTGGAGAGATTAATCCATTTACACCTTTTCAGCATCTGGCTAGAATGCATCTCAGACCACTTCCTGAGCCACCATGGAGGTGTTTTGGGCAAATAGATTTCTTGGTTGCGTTTTACACTTGGCTTTTTTAAGATCACATAGCCATCCAATCTGATCAGATGCGTGAAGTGGCCAAGTGTAAATGGGTTACTAGAGAGTCAAAACACTTTTAGGGAAATGATTTTTGCATTTTGGGAAAAATTGGCTGCACCATTTATATCCTCTGTTGCTCTGTCTCCTCACAACAGAAATGCTCTTTAGGATAATAAATGCTAACAAGCTAATAACCCCGTACATAATCTAATGGTACAAGTGAACCAGATACTTTATCAGCGGTCACACCAAAACAGCGGAGCCAGCCAACTCCACAACTCAAACCCACAACAGGTACAACTCTGTGTATAAAAAGCTCAGAGTATACTCACCTCCCTCGTTGCCTTCGATGATGGAGTAGACGATAGTTTGATTGACGGCAGCTGCCATGATGGCTCCCACCGGGGTTCCAACAGCAGCCTCCTCGCTCACTGGTAGAAACCTGGGAACGTATCAGTCAATCAATATCAACTGATAAGAAAATTAAATATGTATGTGTAGACTGTGGGCCCACTTGCTCTCGAGGGTCGACTGCAATTTGGCAAGTTAAATACAACTGAGAGTTATATCTGTCAAACGCATCCACATTTTTTTTTTTACTCCTTCATGCTGACAGCTTTCTGTACCTTGACTTTACCCCAAAAGTAAAAGTATATGCAAGCAGTGTTCACACTACCAGAGCTACTTAGAGGGTTTTGCAATCAGGTAGGAAGTTGTTCTTGAAAACTGCTTCTAGAGCGAAAGTTAGCTGCTAAACAACAACCTTCTTAAATCAAGTAATGAACAAATTCACTTCATGTTTGACATAAAAGCAGTTCAGAGCAGTCTCTCGCAACAGCTACACACTGAAAATGCAAGTTGGACACACAAATAAAGGCAGTGAGCAGTTTCTGCAAGTTGATTCTCACAATGTACTGGCATAAACTGAGTTCAGTGGCTGGCTGAAAGGTAAAAAAAATAAAAATAAAGAATTTCCTAAATATAGGGTATGCTAATAATTAGGGCTGCAACTGATTCATCTGTCAATCGTCAAATGTCAGAAAATAGTGAAGAATAGCCCATTGCAATTTCCCTGAGCACCGAGGTGACATCTTCAAATAGCATTTGAAGAAAGATATTCAGTTTACTGGGGTTTGAAAAAGAAAAAAGCAGAAAATCCTCACATTTGAGAAGCTGGAACCAGAGAATTTATGACATTTGTGCTTGACAGAAAAATGAAAAGATTAATTGATTACAAAAAAAAGTTGGTGATTAATGTTTTGTTGATCAACTTGTGGATTTATCAACTAATTGCTTCGAGCCTGGGTAGTAATGTAAACCATACATGACTTAAGTTAATGTACTAAAGCCTCCTGCATGGTCCTTTAAGATGGTGTACCTTGTACTTGGATAAAACTTGGTCTGATCCAGTACGCTTGGAACAGGGTGTCTGACAGGCCCTATTAGTGGCCTGAGCCAGACGGTGAAATTAAACCATCAACGGCTTTGAAAAAGAACCCAGACATAGTCTTGTTTTTGTCCACCTGCCTCTCATTGCATGTGGTGGGCAGTTTTCCCTGCTTACAACCCTGACAGATTTTCTTAGAATCTGGCAACTCTCAAATTTCCTGCAGATTTCGCACCATTAAATAAACCCAGTCCAGTCATTAGGCCAACCGTCACAGCTGGCTAAACATTATAACATGGGCTACCAACTGGCTAAGCTATCAAGTAATCACAACGTGATAAATGGGACTGTTGGGGAGCGAGAGAGAGAGAGTGTGTGTGTGTGTGTGTGTGTATGTGTGAGTGTGTTTGTGTCGATGTTAACTTCCAGCCCAGTCAATTGCTTCTCTAACCACCTGCTCTACCAAACACTCCTCCAAGCGAATATGCAATAAACCTGAAGTTTATCGAATGAATATAGATTTAAATGGTAAAACAAATGTATTGTGTTGGGGGATGCAACTTCGGGAAGTTTAAATTGCAGCAGCTGAAGTAAATCCTCTTTATATATAAAAGAGAACATAGGCCTTTTTCACAGCACACATTTTGGCTTGTCATAGTGGGAAAAAGCACAGGTGTTACTAATAGCATTGACGATTCCTCTGTTCTAAACGTCCCAGTAAGCCATGAGCCAGTGTCACAGTGAGCCAGCATGCACAATAAAGGGACCCTGAAGCTGAAGCAGCTAAATAGCCATCTGTAATTTTATTATTTACACCTGTGCTTTTCCTACTGTGACATGTGAAAATGTCTTCTGTGAAAAAGGCCTATTTTGTCTACTGTACAGTCCCGTCCTGTCCAGACTCCTGTTCATTTAGCAGAGGCTGAAATGTTGTTTTTATTTTTATTCTGGGTTTCTGCCTTTATTAGATAGCATACAGTTACAAGAGTTGACAGAGAATGAGGGGAGAGGGAAACAAGCCTGGGAGGTTGCATTTTCATGGTCAGTATTTTAAAATCCTTGGCCACCAGGACGTTCCTGAAATGTTGTATTTTCTTTTGTAATCAGCACAGAGACACCTGTGCCACATGTACATCTGTGGATAAAGAATATTCTTGATATGGTATAAAGAAAAATGTTCACGTTCACATCCATGTACTTTTCAAATTATACAGAACGGGACTGTAATAGGATTCAAGAGGAAAAGCTTTATGAACTCACCTGACATGTAAATGACTAGTGTTTCATTCACATTGTGCAGTCGGAACAGAAAATGAGATGAGTACACCAAGTCTGCAGTTATGTAGTTTATCTGCTGCAGCACAAAAACAGTCCATCAATATATTTGGGCTTGTGTTGTGTGTAGTGTAATAACTTAAAAACATGAAATGATTTTATTCCTTTCGCTCTATTTTGCTCTGCCTCTTTTTCCTCTTTCTCACCAGTCCTCCTGCTTCTTCCCCACTAAAATGTCCCACTTACACCCACTCCACTCATGCCCATCTACATTTCCCCTTCTGCATCCAGATCTACTTCCCTTCACCCCTTCCTCCTCCCCCGTCTTTCCCTCGGGCTGCTGCCTCCAGCCAACATCCCAGCAGACCTCAGCTACAATTGTTATCCATTCCTCCATCCCTCCCACTCCACAATGGCTATTTGACAGGGGTGAAGGACCACGATGGAGAGGACGCCCACACACACACGCCCACACACACACACACATCCATAAACTGATACACTGGACTACGTGCACACGTAACAACACAACCATACCAACGCATACAACTACTTGTGCATGGCTCAAAATGCATTTACATGCATAAAGATGCACTCAAGACTCCGTGCACATGGCATGGTACAGATAAACACACACACTGCACACACAGATACACACACTTACACAGAGCTCATTATCAAGCTCAAGCCCCCCCCC
>NTHP01000307.1:855067-883636 GCA_003416845.1 Oplegnathus fasciatus
GTGTGTGTGTGTGTGTGTGTGTGTGTGGTAATAGACTGTAAAGGGGAAGACAGGGAAATGTAGACGAGTCTTAAAGGCACCTTAATAGTTTAAGTAATTGTCTGTCTTTCTCTCAAGGTCCTTGTGTCAGGATCGAAGAAACGCGACTTACAGTGAGACGTGATGATCGGTGCCACAATAACAAAAAGAGTTGTGTAACTAGTATCAAACATGCCGATCTACACCACTGGAGAAATAACAGAGACAAGTGTAATCTGCAATTAAAAGGCCCAACACAGTGGGAGAGCATGTAAAATGACAGATGTGCAGTCAGAAATTATTAATACAGTGAGATAAATTGTAATCAAAATGGGCTTTTTTGTTCATGACACATCATTATAACAAAGGATTAGCGCAAGGAAAAGCACACAAAAAGCTCACAAACAAATGCACACTCATGAATGTGTGCATAATTAAGACATTAGCATACAAACACATGATCTCACATGAACATGCTGTACTCATACATGTTCACACAGACTAAACACCCCTTATAGTGGGAATAATCAACATTTATTTTTAAAACACTTAGTGAGCAGTGAGGATGTGCGGTTGCTGCTTTTCTGTGCATGTTTTAGAGTGCGTGTCTGTGTGTGTGTGGGTGGGTGTGTGTGTATCTCCCTACCTTGACCTGTCCAACGTAGGCGTGATCCTGCTCCTCGATGACAGTGAGGTTCACTGGCAGTGAAGAATCAAACAGCGGGTCGTTGTCATTAACATCTGTCACCACAATGTTCACCATCGCAGTGGAGGTCTACACACACACACACACACACACACACACACACTTATGTTACTATTCCACTCAGTTCAGAAAACATCTGACCATGTCTGACTAGCATCAGAAAGTTTTGCTCTTCATGTGATGGATTATGAGAGTGCACAGGTTGAATCCATCTTCAAATTTCACATGTTTTTATTTTACTATCTTACCTTAATTGTCCCTCTTACTAACAGCTCCTTTATTAGCTAATTAGCTAATTACCTAATTAGCACCCTGGTCCTGACTGCCCCATCTCATTGTGCTTCTAACAACTGTTCATTTTCACTGTGAAAGTACATTTTAAAAACTGTTCACCAATGGTCCACTTCGCACCTTCTCTTACCATGTTAAAAAGGGATGTTTGTGTTAAGTTATGCGTAATTAAGAAAGACATGTGAAAATGACTTAAGAGGGGTAGCCACAAGTCAAAGAAAGACTCCTGCCCTGCGTGAAAAGATGCAGCCCCCTCGGTCATTTGAATGGGACCGCTGCGTTGGCTCAGCAGGGGTGCTGACGCAGAGGGCTCTGGCGAAAAAAGAACTCAGACTCAGGGTCGGCCGGCAAAAAAGGTGAGCCAGGCTCAACTTTTCCTGCAACGCAATGTAGCGCCGCATTGCACTAACCAATCAAATACGTGCAAGCGCTAGTGGATTACTTTATAACATGAACAGCATATGGCATACTTAAAGAAATCAAAACTTCTCCATGGTAATACAATAATAAATTTCAATACTTCCTATAGCATACGCTGCTTGACAACACACAAACAGCCAATAACATCATAGAAATTATGCAATTTCTAATCAATCATAAGGCAGTCCTACCAGAATAGACAGCTCAGTTGGTTTAATTATATAAACACACCACATGCTATTGTTTTGTTACCAAAAGTCGAGAGGAATCGCCAAGTGTCTGCCAAATAAATGACAGCTGAACAGTCTTAAATGTAAACAATTGTTGTGGATAAACCATAAATGGCCACTCAAAGTCCAATATTAAAAAACATGTGGGGATGTATAATGTGTAAACTCGAAAACCTTTGCCAACAAAGACAGGAAACACAACAAACTTACTTGATCACCGGAAGCATTAAAGCAGGTTTGTGAATGTTTGTGGAGGGGATTCAATAAAAATCTATTTTTGTTACAGTAAATGTCAATAATTCCCACTGTTACACAAGCAACAGCAAAAGCACATCAATCACGTAAAGGCAGAGGAGCAGGAAAGGGAGAGAAGTTGGTAGGAGGTCACCAATTTCTTAATTTTACTTTCATGAGAGCGGAAAGACAGAGAGAGAGAGACAGAAAGAGATAGAGAGTGAGAGAGAGAGATATCGAAGATTTGACTTTTAAAGAAGGAAACTGGGAGGAGGTGGAAAATTAGGGAGAGCTAACCAATTCACAACAGTGGGATCAAAAGAGACAAAGCAGTGTGTGGGTGAGTGTGTGGGAGAGTGACAATCACAGAGGTGACAACAGGCTATAGAGGGTTGGCAGGGCGCACAGTGATGCAAGTAATTTGAGGTTAAGAGCTCACAGTTGACAAAACAGTTTATCTGAATGCCAATATATGTAAAGTAGAATGAGCTCTGATATAATGAAAAGGCAGGCTGTGAGCTACGCTGGCAAACACACTCAGACAGACACAGCGAGGGAATTAGAGATGCAGTAATTTCCATTTTGCATCTGGGGGCTCTAAGCACATCATTTTTTGATAACTGCACACCTAAAAGTTTATTATCTTACTGATATAATGGTCACCTGCCAAAGTTTAACAGCCACCCCCCTAGAGACACCGTATTTATAAGGTCCAATCTTTTTGACCAATATAAGTAAAATATGAGAATCTAATCAATAAATACATATAGCGCATATTCATATTCTTTTCATAGTACTAGCAGTTGAAAGTTCTACATTGTGCCAGCATCCTGTGAACGGTGGGCAGTAAAAGGTTAAACAGTCAGTGCTGTGCATTCATCCCCTTTTGAGTTAAATGTGATTTTGGCTTTGCTCGTGTCTCACTTTCTGGAGGTAATCCCTGCCTGTCTTGACAATTGCTCAGCAACCACCTGTGATAGATAGGAATCCACTGACGTCTGCCAGCTTTAAAACTTTGCCAGTATCACAAACCCTAAACGCCAAACTGCTTTGCTTGCTCTACACTATGTTGTTGCAACTAAAAGATACGTCAGGCAATATTTTATATTTTTCTTGTTGCCTACAAATCCTGCGAAAAGACCAAATCCTACCTACTGAAAAGTATTGCTTGTGTAGCCATTGCCTGATATAACTTATTCCTTTACGCCATGGACCTCCATTGTTGTCCAAAAATGATTACAAACACATCAGTAAGCCACATTTTTGCGTTGGTTGACAAGTTCCTTCATTACAATGAACGTGGGCACTGTAGTTTATTTTGAGTCACATACACATGCTCACTAGCTCACCAAATATGGAGTATAGCATTAGTTCAGGCAGAACACTAAAGCTGCAATTGCATAAGCTGATTGGCATCAGCTATTTCATTCATGCGTCCCAATCACTGGCTCATTCACTAGCTGATTTGCTGCCAGCTGACAAGTAACATCCTATGATATTCATGCAGGTGTACAGCGCAGCCATTACAACCTGACACATCTCACTCCGCTGATACGCTCATGCCGGTTGTTGCCACAGCTCCCTCTACCAAAATACTCCCCAACAAATGCACTGTTTACCCCTAATTGAGTGACATTTACTAAAAACTGCAGTGCCCGGCTTTCAAAAAGTGAAACCATATATTTGTGACCCATTTTCTTCAGTAGGGATGAATGGGCTTGGGGCTGAGTGCCACATACAGTAGTGATGTTGGAAAGTATTGTAAGAAGAATTAACACATCTTTCTTTTTCTTTTCATGGGATTTGTTCACATCAAGAAAAAATAGAAACACCAATCTTATCTTTAAGCAACTGAATAAAGTAATTTCTACCTTCATTGATGTTGCTATTCCCACAGTATTTCAAGTTCAAGTTTTTATTTATCACATATAATCATACAGGGTATGGTGAAATGTGTGACCTTTAGCTCCTTCAATCATGCAACAAAAATAAGTGTAAAATAGAACAAGAGCAAAGAATAGAAATACGTAATAAATAATAATAATTATTATTATTAACTAAAGTAGTGACCTGAATAATAAAGTAAGTAAAAATAAAAATAATCTTAGGGCAATCCTAGGCAGTGTCCTCAATCAGGATCCCAGTGGCCTGAGGGTAGAAGCTCTTCCTGAACCTCTCAGTGCTGGCCTGGTGTATCCAGTATCTTCTCGACCAGAGCAGGGAGAAAACGAACACCAGGCAGTCTCTGTTCATGATGTGGCGATGCCCTCGTGGATGGAGTGCGGCGTAGCCTCCCAGGTCAGGCGGCGCCGGTGCCTGTTGAGCTCTAGCTGGTGGGTGAAGTTCTCGGCCTGCCAGCAAGTCCCGACGAGCTGCAAGATGGCGAAGAACTGCTGGTGGCCGCAGCATTTCTCCCGCTTATCCAGCTCCAGCATGAAGAGGAAGCCGGACTGCATCATTACCCAGTCCACCGTGCCAGGCAGGTTGATGTCAGTGGACAGGAACACAGTGTCCTCCCCTGGTTGAATGGCGCTGTCCGATATTCCAGCATTTAGCCAAGTTTTGGTGAAACAAAGGACATGACAGATTCCTGATATCCCGTTGGAAACTGATGCAGGCATGGAGGCCATCCAGTTTATCGTCCAAAGCCTGCACATTGGCTAGCAGGATGCTAATAGAATATCCATGTGGCCGGGACCACAGCCAGTGTTTAATCTCTCTTCATTCGCTGCCTCGGTGTTTCCTCCCATTTTGAGGCGAATGCACAGATAGAAGCAGAGATGGTCTCACTTGTCTTTGTGGTCGGGGTCGTAGCTGGTGTTCGTCCCCTCCACCTTTTCCTCTATGTTTACTGCGATGTTCACATTTGAAAACCTTGACCGGCCAGGCAGTAGAGACGGCAGGAGGAGATTCCACAAAGCCGTAAGTTGACCATTTCCTCATCTTGATGAGTGACTCACAGATATATGCAATCACTGTCCAGCACCACTCACAAAAAGCACAACAATACAAGTAAAAAAAAACCCCGTAAAGAGTACAAATTTGCCCAAACTTCGTGGCGCTAACAGAGAGGCAACTGGAGAGGTCCGCGCCAACGTTCCATATTTAATGGCGGAATCATGAGCTGATTCACATATGTCATGATACAGTACTATACAGTCCATTTGACAACAGCAAACTGTCCTTCACCAAAGTTTAAGTTGGACACTACGATACCCAGCGTCCTTACAGTGAAGCTGGTTTACTGCACCAGCTTGTTGGGTCCTCAATCTGTGGCAGTATGATGGATTCACTGGCCAAATAGCCAATTAGGCACTTTGTAGTCTGACACTCTCACAACGGGACATTTAATAATAGGGCACACAGCTGCGTGCGTGTGTGTGTGTGCACGCATATGAAGACAACCCAAGGCCTTTCGAGTGATGCTGATTAATGGGCCTGTATAAGGGAACTACACCCCAATCTTCTCTTCTCCTTTTTCTATTTCTTTCTTTCCTCGTCTTCCCTTCTGTCTCTCTGTGTAGCTCATACCATTCCTCTCTCACATACCTTCTTTCACTCCCTATTCACAATTCTACACTCTTTTTTTTCCACTCGTTCAAAATATAATGGAGTGTCAAGCAGAAAAATGTCCAAACTACTTTTAGCCGTTTTCTGACTAAAAGACCTTTGGGGCACAAAGATAATACACTAATTGTCAAAGTCCAGAGAGCAATTGACTAAGTGTATGTGTGCATGTCTGTGGGTGTGTATGTGTCAAGACTCCTTTATAGAATTTTGTATGAACACACAGTACAATTGTTAAGGTAATAAGAGCCCCATGAATACCTCTCACATCTCTCTCCCTTCCTCACTCTCCTCCCACTTGTTCTCTCCCGTCATATTGTGTGCGAGGGTGTGTGTGTGAGAGAAGGTCAGAATATTCAAATCAGCATTTTCTCGCCTCAAAGGGACCTTAAACTTTACCTTTTGTTTTAATTGACATGTGGGGGAGGGGGGTCAGTGGAGAGGAGGAAGAGGAGGAGGAGGAGGAGGAGGAGGGGAGACAAACTTCTCCTAATGCTAGACTAATAGATGGATGATGAGGGAGAGAAGAGAAGGGAAGAGAAGAGAAGCAAGAAAGGGAAACTGATGAAAGCCAGAGGAGTAGAGAAGAAGGGGAGAGGGAGGGCGGGGGGAGGCTCCATCCAATGTCTTCATTTGACTTTCATGTGAGAGCAACTGAAGATTTGACTTTTAACAAAGGACAGATGAGAAGAACACAAACACAGAGAGGGCGAGATAGAGAACGTGACTCTGGTGACCTGTGATCAATTAGGTAAGTGAGAAAGTGAGGAAGGGTGCACACTCCTTTATCTTTGCAAAATAGCTCTTGCAGCAGAGTAAGCAAGACATATTTTTAAGCCATTTTGTATCTATTTGCTTGTTTATTCAAACTGCATCCACACTAAGCCAGTTAAATCTGTAGATACAGTTTATGTGTGAGAACAGCATGCATCCACAGTAGCGTTTTCAGACTGTTCAAGTGCTCCATCTGCATTGAAATGCCAAAACAATTAGGAAAACATTTAAATCTCTTCTTCTTGCCTTTGATACTACAAGGTTGCACTCAGGAGAGTCAGATCATAAACTGAGAGTGAAAGAAGAATTTTATATGATGAAGGTCTAAGGACTGAAATGTCACACATAAAGGGAGTAAAAGCAATTGCCAGTTTGCAGAATTTTTTGGGTTCTTTCACAGTTGGCAAATAAGTTCAACAGACAGAGCCTTAGATTTTCAGGATGTGTTAAGTTACTCTTTAATGGCAACAGCTATATTGTGTGATCAGCTATACTGACATTTAAAATGACAGAATAGGGTTTAAAGGCAACAGAATATGGCTCTCTTAACTGCTCCACAGCCCCTCAATTATGCCTGGGCAGGCCTACATCATTGTTTTCGAAAAGCTCAGTTTCCATACATAATCAATACATCAAGCTGCCATTTTCGGATTTATCCTCCTTGGGGGGGTATTCTTGAAGAGCTCCTTTTTGGGTGTGAAAAAAGGCTGGCTAAGTGTGGACAGAAAACACAGGCAAAAAGATGCACTTCCAATGTAGCCAGCCTAGTGTGCTAATATGTATAAAAAAGAAGATATGATAACTGTTTTGTCCTACTTGGTATATATATATATATATATATATATATATATATATATATATATATATATATATACACACACACATATATGATTAAAGACTGTTTGTTTTTTATGCTACAAGGTCTTCTCCATCACATCTGACAAAAATTTGAAGGCCACGTGAGCCACATGGTTGCAGATTAATTTTTTTTTCAGGAAGCAATTTATTACGTTCTTTTTCCACCCATCCATTTTCTAAACTGCTTACTCTGTTCAAGGTTGCTGAGCTGGAGCGTATATTACCCATTATTTATCATATTAATTTATCCATATTCGTTTAAAATTCATTGTTACAAATAGATTTGGGCTTTTTGGATGATGATGATTATTATGGTTATTATAATTACTGAATGAGTATTTCCAAAAACTGCCTCTAATATCCTTCTTTTCACATAATGCCACAGCTGTTGTTTGGCATTTCACGGTGAAGGATTTAGTTTTCTTCTCGGCAGCCACTCAGTTTAATTCCATTGGGATGTGAGACAACTCAAGTAAAGACAACCAGTTAATATCTGTGTGGTACAACTCAGTTTCTTACCCCATCTGGGTGTCCGTCTGAGGCTGTGACCATGAGGGTATAATAATCCAGAGACTCCCTGTCCAGAGGCTTGTCCAGAACCAAATACCCCAAACTGGAGAAAGAACACACAGAGAGTCCTGTTAACCCCCGTAGGCATGAGCTTAAAAATGGAACAGAAGAGAAAAATAGAAACTAGAGTACAATAACAAACATAAAAGGAGCAAACACAACAGAACAGAGTAGAGTAGTGCTGACTATGCCGATCATTCTCATGCTGATAGTTTCTATGCTAACTCTGGTAACATGGGAAAGATTTGGAAACTTGTCTTGGTTTCCCAAAATCTTTATTCCTCGTTGTACACATCACTTTGGAGACAACATTTCAGACAGTTGGCAAGCATGGCTAGCCACTGCATAAAAGCCTTAACACCCAGTAGTGTATTTTTACTGTGATTATGGGTACTACGGTGGTGCAGACGATGCCTCATACCTATCAGCTCACCCACAATGATATTAAGGAAGGCCCTTTTGGGTGCTGTTGCTATAATGGCTTAGACAGTGATGTGTCATCAAGAAACACTGTTTTTAGGTAACTTTTTCACTAAATTTAGAGTTGTAAAATACATTTAAACTGCAGTAAGACTCTGAATCTGAATGCTTTTTAATTAGGCCCTACACACTTTACAGACTATTATATTATTAGAATATTATATACAGACTATTATTATATTTCACGGGCCAATGATGATTAAAAGAGGTCTCACAACATCAATATATGGGTTTACTGGTAGAAAATATGCAACACTGACACACACTTTTGTAGTGCAATATAAATGATACAAAACAAGTAGAAAGCTGGAAAATCAGTGACCAGCTCCTTGAATTAATTTTTCATAAAACACAGGGTGTGAATTATTAGTATGGTTCACTGGTAATATAATCTCAGACTCAAGTTACTCATTGAACACAATTCGGTAATCAAAAATGTCCAAACAGAAGCAAAGAGATAAAAGGCTAGACTTAAGGGCAAATGACTACTGTATAAGTAAAAATAAGTAAAGTATCAGCAGCTTCAGAGCAGCCTGTCTGAGACTTCTGACCAATCAAAACCAGCAGAAATCTTTGATGTTGGCCTTGATTGATTACACTTTCCAAGTGAAGATTTACATAATGATTGAAGTGTTTTTAATTTAAGCTACTTTCATGAATTAGAAACCATCTGAAATGCACGTTCTCCAAATATCGACGGTCTGTGTGTGTGTGTTGACGCGCAAGTAAATGTGTGTATGCGTGTGTGTGCAGATGTTAAGTGGTCTACAGAGAGAGAGATGTGAAGCTGTTTTTTATTATTTTTTTAAACAAGCTAAAAGACGGTTCATGTATATTTATGGATGATTCATGAAAAGTAAAGTCTGTGAACACACATATTCTTGGGCATGCACGCACACACAGTCTTATTTTCTCATTTACACCACACATTTTGACACGTTTTCTTCACATGCCCGCTGCTCTCAAACCAAACATCTGCTACAACATGTGTGGAGGACCCACAGTCAATCGCAATGTTCAGGATGAGCCCAAGAGAATTCAAATTTATTCAAAATCTAATGGTGATTAACCTCCTCAAGCCTCATCCATGGGATGCAAGAGATGAGCTTTAATGAGAACTGATGCTGGCTGTTTTATTTCTGTGTTAAAGTAATATGAATCTTTTGGCCATGAGTGTGTGTTCCATCAGCCAGACCACCTTGCAAAATGGGCAAATACCAGAACCATTCGGATGCTCCCCCGATGCGCTTCTGTAGTATTTAACTGAGCCAAATTCGGCACAAAAGCAATGAAAGAAAATCACTCCATCCCGTGCCAATATGAGCTGCATGACACGTTGCACTTATGCAGAAGAAAAAGACCAACTTGGCCTGTTCTCATAGTGCCATAATGCAGAAAACACAGCTGAGGCACTGAAAATTTTTGGCACATATTGGAAGATTTCATAATATCCAACAGAACCCATCACATATTCCTAGAATGCAGAAATAAAAGCTCTTCAGTTCATTTTAATCTTTGCTGTTATGAATTTCTGTGCAGTGGATTCCTTTACTTTGTCCTTTTCTTTCGTTCGGCTTTTAAATTCTCATTTGTCTGTCACTCTTGTTCATTGTTCCCTTCCCAGCTCTCTCTAACATTTTGTCCCTCATCTTTTACTCTGTCCCTGCCCTGCTCTCTTATCTCTTTGTCCAACGCTTTACTTTCTTTCTCTCCCTCTTCTCTTCTCGCCCCTTCTCTTGCAGTCTTTCACCATACTTTCCTTTGTTTCTCTCCTCCTCCCTCTAGAAATGTAGATAGGATCTTTCCCCGGCATAAGAAATGCATTTTTAATGAGCAATAAATGAATAAATACAACAAAAGCCCTCGGAGTCTGTATGTGTGTGTGGTGAGTATGTGCATGTGGGAGAGAGTATGGGTGTGTTGATGTGAAGCCTTCGGCGGAGCCCGAGCCCTGAATGATATAACTTAGACTGCTTTCAACCACGCACATACGCACACACAGATTATAACTACATACAGACTTTAACTACATACTTTTACAGTGCCATGTTTGTACAGTATGCATATACTCAGACAGGACACATGCACAATTTTCACAGGTATTCACACAAATAAGAAAAAGGGTACTGCTTTGAAAATACACTTACTTCTGCTGTAGTGCAAAATGTCCATGGCGGTCCCCACTGTGGATTTTGTAGGTGATGGGGTCCCTCTCCCGATCCACTGCCTTAAGTAGTAGACACACACATTTGCACACATATATTCTGATTTCTATCATGAAATTCTACCCTTATATGTTGTATACAGCAGTGATTTCCCACTAGGGGCACTTGTACCCCAGGAAGTACCTCTGCAGTTCCCAGAGGGTATGTGGAAAGATTGTGGAGTAGCTCCATTCATTTGAAAAACTGTATATCCACATATGGAGTCAGCTGTAAACCCTGAACACTGGTTGCAATTAACAGTGTGTGAAAACAATATACAATTTTACATAATTTACAGTGTAACAACATCCAGATTTAAAACATGACGGGTGGTGTTGATGAAGGGGGAGCTGCTCAAGTTCATCTGAAGAGGTTGTAGAGGTAACATCTGACAAAAAAGGCTGAGAACCATTGGTACATGTATTGTATAGTGTGTGCGTGTGTGTGTGTGTGTGTGTGTGTGTGTGACAGAGAGAGCGTGAGTGTACCTGCAGATTAAGCAGTGTAGCTCCAGTCCTCATAGCTTCGCTGATCTCCAGGTTATATTGTTGCCGGGGGAAACGGGGAGGGCTCTGGTTGTTTGGGGGCAAAACTTCAATATAGACCGTCGTAATGGATGACCTATAGAGAGAGAGAGAGAGAGAGAGAGAGAGAGAGAAGGTGAAAAGATAGAAGAGAATGGGGTAAGGCAGACAGGACGGACGGGGAGAGCACAAAGACAGACAGAGAAACGGCCTGCAACAGAGAAGCAGATAAAGGAGGAATAGTAGCAGAGAAATGTTGGAGAGCCATGAGAGGAGAAAAGGAGGATGAGAAGAGCTGGGGGGCAGCACAAGAGGATGGTGGGTAAAAAAGCAGTGTCAGGGAGGGTGAATGGTCCATTATTTAAGTTGAGAGTGGTTGGCCAGTGTTTGTTTCTTTGCACTTCATGCTGTGTTTAACTAATCGATAAGAGCGTGAAGTCAACAACAGTGTGAGTGGCAAAGAGATGAGACAGCGCTCTGCGGTCGCCTTTTTGCAGGGCTTAAGGTTTCTATTGTGCAGTTTGACAAACTTCTCCTGCTGTTTCAATGATTTATTCACGTAGAGGCTGGTGCAGTTCTACTGAGAGAAAATGTCTATTTTTCTATTCATTTATTTTAATAAAAGCATGTATGTATAGAGTGACACTATCTTGTTAGGGCAGCATTATATCATCTTTTACTGTGCCCTTTATTATGCAGTGTTACAAACCTCATTATGCAGCGTAGCATATTTGAAGACCTTCAGAATCTCAACTATTACTTAAAGATGGGCCCTGCAGGAGAGCAACTATCATATTAGAATTTATATTATTAATAAGGCATTTGTACACATGTCCAGAACTGCATTTAAGAATGAATGGAGTGATTATGCAGATGACGATTAAATACAGTTATATAACAAGTGATAAGTGGAAAAGTGGATTCAGAAATTCATTGACCAGTAAAGAAAACTTTTTAAAAATGTTTCAAGAGGGAATTACAGAAATAAGGGTTTAATAGAAGAGGAAATAGGCTTAAAAGCAAATTAAGGGAAAGAAAAAGAAGGGAATTACATTGAGTTTCTAATTTATAAGGTGATGACACCGAGAGACAATGTATTTGGAGAAAATCTGACGATAGATTGTTTCACTTTGTAAAATGAAGTCTTAATTACACAGTGTTTACTTGATAAACAGCTTTGGCTGTTCAATAAGCTGTCTTCACTGACATTTTCTAATCAACATAACATTTATTCCAAAACAGCATGTCACCGTAATGACCCACAATTGACAGAGCTGTTTATTTCCAGCGCTGTAAACAGCTTGTGTCCTTCTGTCAGTTTTTCTTTCTGAAAATATTTGATTACCTGGGTCACAGTTGTCATGTTTAGAGAACTACAGTTTTCAGCCCTCTGGCAAATTGACTGCCTTACAGAATTGGGAGACATCAATGTACTAGCTGCACCCAACTGAAAACAGAATTGACATGTGCTATACCAATTATTTTAATTTATTTATTTATTAATTTATTAATTTATTTAACTAAGTCTAAAATTTTGATCCTGAACAGCTCCTTCCCAAAAGAACAAGACACAGGAGAGCTGGGACTCTCAATAACAACTCCAAAATAAAACGCTCCACTGGCAGAGAACACGACAGCGTGGCGGCAATCGCACAGGTTACTTTGTGGGAACAACCCCTCCTATGAAATAATTCTATTCACTGTAGTTTTATTAATAGTGAATCAGCTTTGAGTTTATTCTCTTGATTTCACGACTGATTAGCTTGCTGAATGTCTGTTTTCCAGGTTTAGTAAACATGCACATTCATAAACGTAGACGTCTAAATGAACGAGGGTATAGGAATAAACAGGAAAGGAAAGGTAGAACAATCAAGTGAAGGAAGAACATACAAATTTGCATCGATAAAAAGGACAAAAAATTGCAAATAAACGAAATAATAAAAAGAAAATATCTTGCACCTTTTCCACAAAGGTCAAGAAAAAATGTATATCATATTTAAAGGTATAACGAGTAGGATTTGTCAGTTGCTGTTTGTAAACGCAACATTCAAAGTTGGCCCCTCCTCCCCGGCTCAAAGCGCACGCCGCTTCTGGTGGACCCGCACCTCACACCCTGCGCGCTGTTATTGGCTTGGGCCTACACACCACTGCCCAAAGACTGATGCCCAGAAACGTACCGAACACAGCAAAATAAGAAAATACTCTGCAGATACAGACACCGCCACACACTTCTAGCGGGTCATGAGTAATGATTGAGAGGGATTATTTTTGTATGTGTCTATACATATTTTTTTAGGAAAATCCTACTCGTTATACCTTTAATATTCATATTATTATATCAAAACCCCCATAACATACAGTTTCCGCACTCTCACCCGCAAGTAGCTTTAAAGTTAGAAAAATACCAGTATTCAACACTGTCTTGGTGTGGAATATGCTGCATATACTTTATCAGCTTGTTCAAACTATTGAAGCTATTTAATATTTAAACTGAGTTAAATATTCAAGGCATTATGATTTTTTAATGGGGATATTCCAGACATCTTACTGTATATGCATTTCCCAAAACTTATTTAGCCATATTTAGCATTTTAGAATATTTTGGGATCACCACTTGAATTTAAATATATTTACTAATTTGCTTTAAATATGTTGGATTTTTTTCCTCCTGCCTGGCTCACATGAAAATAACAGTGTCTCAGAGAAGATCATCTGGATGATAATCTCACATCTTTTATTAGTCATTACTAACACTTCTTAAATAAGGGTTGGAAAAAGCCCAATAACTCCCATTTCCCAGTTTTGCCACCACATGACATGAAGGATGTTAGGTTTTACTCACCCTGAATTTCAGGGTAAGAAACCGCAGGGATTTAGTTTGTGTTCCTACTTGGCGAGCATGCGGAGTTTCAGCGGGGAGAGAAGGGAGAGATTAACTCCACTCAAACTGGATCATCGACTGAAAAAGCCAAAGAACCTCGGGTCTAAACAATAGCCCACAAAATCTGTTTACGTTCACAACAATAAATAAGTAAACAGATAAAGGCTGGAAAAATGTAAGCCGCCAGAGAGAGTGAAAGCCAGTGTTTTATTAAAACAATTCAGATGGCATTATTGATGAAAACCGATTGAGGGACTGGAGATTATTCAGTCATGGTTTCTACTGTAGCCTATTTCTCCTTCTACATTTCCACCCTAAAACTCTCTGTCTACCAATGGAAGCAATTCCTTCTTTTAAAGCTCGTATTTAACAGTTATAAACATATAACTGTGTCTACTCATACAGTACACACACAAATACAAACCCACCCATGTGTACGTACACACACTAAAGTAACTTCTTGCAGAGAGAATGTAGAAAAAAATAAAGCTGAAGTTCTGTCCTCGTCACATTTGAGTCACCACTCGGCTCCGCTGCACACACAAATAACCTCCTCCTCTCCTCTCCAGTCATTTAGAGTTATTTGGTGGCCAAATCGTTATTGGGTTAGATGAGTGGTTTGGGGAATGGCTTTGTCACTGAGTGCACTCCACCGTCCTGTTTATACTTTTCTGAACTCTCAGCATCGAATTGCTGCTCTTCTCATAACCAAAGACGCCCCAGTCTACATTGGCTGTGTTTTCCAGTCGTTCCGTCTCGTGAGTGTCGACGAACATGCGTTTCGATTTGAATCAATACAGTTCTCTCAGCTGGCATGCTGCTTTCGTTTTTGGCCGTGTAGACAAAGAAAGAGAAATTTAATTTTTGGCTTAGAACCAAGGCTCATTTGAATATACGGTACCGCTTTCTATGAAGACCACATCAACTGTAGTAAGGACTCGTAGCATGCTATAATAGTCCATGTAGTATAAGAAGTTATCATTGTAAGTGTTAAGTAAAGTGAAGTACATATTGATGCATCTATAATAATGCATGCTTCATCATAGCGTTTCATTGTAGGTGGTAAGTAAACCGTAATGCATTTTCATGCATTTAAAAGAATCTATGCTGCATCGTTAGTGACTAGTGCAGTGCCCGTTCGGAACCCGCCGATAGCGCGGCCTCCAGATTTGCTATTATAGCATACTATGAGTCCTTATTACAGTTGATTGCTGAGGTGTGTATAGGTGAGTATAGGTAGTCATAATGTATTATAAGCCCCATCAGTCAACCTCTAGTTTATAACTAGTCAAGAGCATCTATAAGACACTTGAACTTATAATTCATTATAAGTCACATCTATAATGTTTTATTACTGTTGATATAGTGCATCAGAAAGCATTATGTGTGTTTATGAGTGTAGTCATAAAATCTATTCAACTAAATTAGCTGACTTGTTGGTAAGCAGCAGCCTAATGTTACTGCTGTTAATAAAACAACTGACGTGGTTACTGTAACCGTAATGGTCTCTCTCAATAGTAATAGAAATGGCCAGCTCTACGACTTCTAATAAAACTACTAGTTCTATTGATCTGTTGACATACATTTCGCACTACATTTGGTCAAGTAATGACTTATTTGGGGCTACCACTTTAGGACTTAGTGTTGACTTGTGACTTACTAGTGACCAGTGTTGAGCTGTAATGTAATTTTTTCAGTGGTGAGCAGTGTAAGAGAATACAATTTGAAATTCAGTAATTACATTGCAGTTCATTCCAGCAACATGCTGTTATTTCAACATTTTGAGGTTGGGTTGCTGTCTTAACAAGTGTGGGTGTGCGCGGGTCAGGGTTTTTTAATACCCACACCCACCTGACCCATTATGAGAGCCAATCCACACTGCCCAAGCTGCAAAAATATGCGTTAATCAACCACCTGAACCCGAATCAGTCCCCCCCCAAAAAATGACACCGCACCGGCGGTGTAAACAAAAGCTACAGATAGGTTACCACTTAGGGAAAAAACCTGTAGGTGAAGCCTCAACTCTCTAATGATGATAAAGCTGCTTGCGTGTGTGTGTTTGAGAGAGAGAGAGAGTGACAGAGAGAGGGGAAGAGAAGGTGGAAGGTGGACTTTTGCACACAGTGTTTCTGTAAGTTATTAATAACTTACTCGGAACGCTGCTTTGTCACTTTTTGACCAGCCCGCCCGAACTCGTGATACTTTCTAGTAAGCTTATCCGAACCCACCCTATGGGTCGACCCATGCATCACTAGAGGACAGACTAATGTGGAACTTGTTTAGCTTGACTTATGGACTGGAGTAGGGACGCAAATAGCCACCGCCAAAGGAGGAGAAATGCGTCTCTTGGTAAATGCAAAGTTGTCTTATTTACATGTTTTGTCTCCTTAGCTGGCTTGCTATAGCCACCGTAAGCCTACAATCAGGAATCCCCTGGTTGTGTTAAGGGCTGGAGGTGTGTGAAACCTGGGACTTCTGAAGTGCTACAGTGGGCAGTGATCGTGGCTAACAATAAGCTAGCTGTTCATGGTGATAAAAATGGCAATATGTAATCATAAGTAATACTGTCCCTCCAAAGTGTAGGCTGGCTGCTTGTTAAACCATTTAGTAAAATTTTTCTGTTTCAACACAGGTGTCCTGTGGGTGTGGAGTTGTTTAAAGGTGCCTTTGAGACAGGGCCAAGTAACAAAAGTAAAGTAAGTGATATGAGTAATATGTATTGAGTAATTGATTACATTTTTAACTTGCCCAACACTGCTTGCGACTTGCAAAACAATGACTTTGTACCATCTTCACATTTTACTACATGCCTCTTAGGGTACACTGCAAAATTATCTCTTTATCTTGATCTCTATCTAGCTATTTATCTAACATCTTATCCTATCTCATCTTTTCTCTCTGGTGGTGCCCTCTTTTCTCTCTTACCCTACGGTTTGATGAAAGTATAAATGAGACCCCCGAGCATAAGCTGTTTTCAATATTTTGGGGCGCTTCTATCTAGGCCATGCAAAAGCACTTCTAATCTGAATGAAACATGTATCTCAAGGGTTCTTCAACAGTTCCAGCCCCCCCAACAGGGAGACATGGTACTCACAAAGTGAGAGCCAAAGTCATTAAAAAATGCTGTCACTCATGTCTTGTTGGTGCCCACTAGTAAGAGGACACACAGCTCATTCTGGGTCCTGACCCATAGTTTTAATAAATCAGGTAGCAGAGATAGATATTGATTTGTTATGCGGGTTATGTTTTCAGCTGAGATAAAAAAGTGGGTCTGGGGAAATTTGGGGACAATCTGCGAGCCAATCACTGGAACCACCTCAATCTGCAGTGGTTCACATTCTGTATTGATTTGGCAGCTCCATAGCTGGAGCCATGTACAAGAGGGGGAGAGGATTCTAGTTTTTATGATGACTGACAAACATTGTTGGAGAGAGTGATCTATTGCAGTTGTGACAAATAAAACATGTAATACAGATGTAAGCCATAATAATAATTTTTGTTCTAGACTTAACGTATCATCTGTTCTGTGAAACTGGATTGATTTATAAGACACAGTAGATTGATTCAGTTTGGGTAAATCTGAGGACAGCCCACAAGTCAACTGTCGGAGTAAATTTAATTTGTGTTGTTTCATAAAGCTTTGACTTTTGAGTGCCAGAGATGCTGAGAGGTTTCAGAACATTTAATTATTTGTCTCTGTCTTTCTCTTCTGAACTTTACTGTGTTTTGTCCACCACAGCCTGCTAGTGTTGCAGCGTTGCTCTCCTTCACCACAGCCAGGCGCTGCAGTGCGAAGATTCTGCTGCATATGTGAGTGAAAATGATGTGAAAAAATGTTTGGGGGCCCACCGGCAAGTGACTTTGAGTTCAGGCACAGAGGTTGGCAAAATGCATGGATTCTCTTAACTCGTCTGCTCTCCGCAGCTGGTGTCTGTGTTCAGCCAAAGATCATTTGTGTGGGAGGAAGCTCAGAGTGGAATGAGTGTTTAGTTCCAACACCAACAGAGGGATACGTCTTCTCTCTAGTGGATTTTGTCGCATTCTCCCAGTTAATCTTTCATTCATTTCATATCAATAATTTAAGCTTATCTACATAACATTTTTGAACAAGGACCTCCAGTATTTGGATCAAGTAGTTTGTGAAAAATAAGGTGTGTCAGATTAAGTAGGCCACAGCTGTTATTACAGAGTGTGAGATACACATTTAATCAACATTTAGGTATTGGATCTGACTCAGTATCAGTATCGGCAGATGTTAAATGCAATGTTAAAGGACTGGCAGGCTCAAAAAAACTTGACTGGGACATCCTTAGTTTTCATAAGGGTACTGGCACACCAAGCCGATAGTCAGCCACTGGGCACCATTTTGCCATGATTGAGCATCTGTGGCCCATAGTTGGGGGGATGGTCGACCACCAGTAAAGCCCAGGTTGGGCTTTACTGGTGGTCGATTGAGCCTATTAAAATCAGGGTCAGCTCTATGACTGGCTGTTCAGCCTGACAAATTTTGTAAATTCACCAAATGAGTACAGTTTCTCCTTATTTTTCATCTCCACCTTGTCCTTTTCCAAAAGGATTGAAAATTCCAGTGCAAAGCATATAAAACATTACAACCCCAGTTGCAACTTTTAATGACTTTCTGAAAATAAAATGTTAAATTATTCCAAGCATAAAACAAAACAATTCAACCAGACTGACATTGCTATTAAAATGGTAGGCTAGTTTTGTTTCTTCACTTTGTTTTTTTGGTTTAAAAATACTGATGACTGACCATCAGCTGTAGTTTTTGCGTGTGTTCAAGTACAGTTTAAAGTGGACTCCAGCGATTTTACACATCAAAGTCTGTTTACAGGTCCTGGGGAGCATGACTTCAGTACATGTGTGAAAAAAGTTATATAAAGCCTTTTGTGGCTCCAGAGGGAGCTGCACGAAGTCTGATAAACTGCCTCAAGTGACGGTTGGGGCTGAAGACAACAAGTTTAAAAATGAAAGAAATCTGGGGGTGTGGACTTAGAAAGAAGTGAGCTTATCAGACCTCTGAAGCCCACTCAACTGTGCTTGAGGTTAGCGGCTCAAGGCTACATTAGCCGCTACTGGCATAACACACCCAAATCAAAAGCAGGCACCAGGTTTTCACATGGAAGAATTTCATGTGACATTTGTGGCATTTAAAAAAAAAAAATCTCTGATTCTGCAGCATTCATTTTTGTAAAATTATCCACCGTGAGTCTGACAATGTTACAGGAGTGCAATGCTAAATTGGTAGAGTACTCTTTTAATCAGTCTGCCTTAGTTAGCACTAGTTCTTTCAGGTCAGCTTGGCTTGTCAGGTCTCTTTGAGTTTTAAATTTACATTTAGTCACGAACACTATTATCTGGAGTGACCAACACTTCTAAGAGCAGCGAGAAGTTCAAGTGTGGAGTTCAAAAATGGTTCGCAGGGGAGGTAACTGCTGATGGACACACCGTCATATGCAAAACCTTCATATTGTTTTCCTACATTCTTTTACCCAGGTGCCAGGTGAGTTGATTAAATTGGATTACATTTCCAGCAGATTTATTAAAATCAGACTTTATTCAAATCAAACAACTGATTATTCAGTGACTTCCTCAATATGCAGTGACCAATAATTGAGGAACGGAGGGAGGAATATTCCCCACTAACCTGCTCAGCCTATATTAACCTATAAAACTAACATCTTTTCACATAAGGCTACCCAGCATTGCACTGTGCCTTTTCACCACACGTTCACCAAACTTTATTATTGTTCCTGTGTCTGTAATGAAGTGTTCTGTGCTTCTTGTTTGAACAGCAAGGACTTGGCTTGTTTGTCCTTTCTGCAAGGACACTGCAGTGCTAATTTATCCTTTTGTTGAGGTATTCCAAAGTGCAAAACACAAAGAACTACACCCAAGTGTGCCATGAGTGTGTTGTTCAGAATCAGGCTGGCGCTGTAGCTCAGTTTGTATGGCTTTTGTTTTCACTGATGCCAATCTCCCACATGTTTTTTCCTTATGGTGTTTCTGCATTAGATGATATGCAAGACAACAAGAAACCTGACAGGAAAATAAAAAAGGGGGACAACGTGCATCAAAAGGAGCTAACACCTTTTGATGCACGTTGTCCCTCTTTTCTGAAACCTGCGAAAGCACGTGGCATGTTCCCACTGAGTCCCCTGTTTTATGATGTTTCGTGAGTCAAGTTGAGGCACGGCACAGCAGAAAACACTAAAAGAATCAAACTCTGCCAGTGTGGCTGCTGCATCAATCTGTGGAGCAATGCAGATTGACCGTGTTCCAGTGGGTGAACTGTTCGATGGCTGGGTTTGCTTCTGTTCTCAGATATTGCACGGTAATGGCTAAAACTAAAATTTCACAATTTAACTGCTCTCTGACAGACTTTAGCTACCTAATCAATACACACAGAATTTACAAAATATTAGGAGCAGCTGCTTTTGCCGTGAAATAACCCAAGATGGGGAATAGCCTGAGTTTGTGGGTTGGTGAAAGTTATGGCTCCTTATTGATTTAATCCTTGAAGAAGAGATGAAGGCCAAGAGATGGGAAACAGGAGGCAGGGGAGAACAGAAATCAAAAACCTTATCCAGTCAGTCCTTATCCTTTAGAACACAACAGACAGAGTGCATTGCATTTAGTTTATTTTACTTTCTTTGGCATTTATTCTAAATGCCATGTGTGCCTGCATTTGCTGAAACTGCCCCTTCTATGGAATGCAGACAGTATAACTTTCTTTCCGTTACTCATGCAGAGGGTAACTAGTAGTTAGGCACCCTTTCATTACCTTTGATTCTGCTTTACTCCCTTTTTCCGCTTTCCTCTCCCAGACTCCTTTCCTGACATTTTCCAATATAAAACTATAATTCACTTTGTACTTCTGAAAATGGAAACGACTCAACTGCAAATGGTGAACAGATGGAGAGAGTGGCGGGGAAAGAGAAACAAAGAGGGAGCGAAGGGAAGGAGAGTGCTGTGGACTGTCTGACAATGAGTGTGAAAGCCCTGGAAAGCCGATGACCTTTCGAGCCTCAGCTCCACACAGACAGAGGACTGATGAAGCAGAAGGAGAGAAACCCTTACCTTCTATGGGGTACAGGCCCATTGTCCATGGCTTCTACAGTCAAAGCGTAGCTCCGCCCAACAGCGAGCTCAACACCTGGTGCCACAGTAATGATGCCACTGCTGTGAAAACAGTTCATTCAGTATTACATGATTGTGAACACTTTTATTCAAAAATGAAGGTGGTCGTATTTTTGGTTTCTTCCACAGACCAGAAATTGTCTCATCAGTGACCTTACATGTCTATTACTTATCATCATCGTAGTTTTATTAATGTGACAATGATGTATGGGTGTTTACAACCATCATTTTACCATCATTAATAACAACAATACTAAGACCTCTAACTATACCATAGAAATTAATACGTCCATTTAACTGAGGCATTTTTCTGTCATTTTGCAAGCAGATTTGTCGTCTCATGCCCAATACCCAAAATGAGAACAGCAGCACTGAGCTTTTTTACATTGAAGAATCCCCTGAATTAGTTGAAGGAATAGTTTGACATTTTGTCAAATACGCTTATTCGCCTTCTTGCCGAGAGTTAGTCTCTGCTGGTTCCCTGCCAGCCTCAAGATCACAACAGGAAGTGACTGCGCCGGGCCAAGAAACAGTCCACCACTTAACTCCCCCGTAAAACCACAACATGTCCCTTTTACACTTTGTTTTTTTTGACAGATTTAAACGAGAGAGATTCACACAATGTCTACATTACATTACATTACATAGAACGCGTTCAGGCACAGTACTGAGTGTAGGTCATCGGTGTTTTGGTAGCGCTCAAAGACCAACACATTATCACTGTGCATGTAAAATGGAAGAAAAGATTTGAAGTGTAAAACTATGCTGTGTAGACAGTAGACAGTTGTACTGATTGATACAGATCCAAATCTGTTCCATCAGCTACGCATGAGAAGGATGACTGACAAATGCGGCTGAAACTCCTCCTGCGTACACAAGCCTATAGAGGTGCTGGAAGGTGTTTTTTCTACCTTTGGACAGAACCTGGCTAGCAGTTTCCCCCTGTTTTCAGTCTTTATGCTAAGCTAAGCGAACTGGCTGCAGGCGGTAGCTTCATACTTAGTGTAGAGATATGAGAGTGGTATCAGTCTTCTTGTCTAACTCTCGGCAAATAAAGCGTATTTCCCAAAATGTCAAACTATTCCTTTCACATTAAAATAAAAAGTGAATATATCTACCTGTTGCCAATAAGAAATTGTCCCTGGTCACCAGCTAAGATCCTGTAGGTGACCTGACCGTTGGGACCTGCATCAGAGTCAACTGCTGACAGCTGGGAAGAGATAAACAAACACACAAAAATGCTTGGCATCTAAACACTCACACACGTACTCTTACACCACAATGAAAGATGTAGTTTCAAATTAATTTCCCATTATGTCAGACTCACTATGCATATAAAGTGTAATCCTTTAATAAAGTATGCTCCAAATACTACACATTTTAAGAGCTGTGTTATTAATACGTAGCGTGTGTTTGACAGTGTGTACCTGTAACACAGTTTCTCCAGGCATCATATCAGTAAACAGGTTGACATTGTAAGAGACATTAGCAAAAGTCGGAGTGTTGTCGTTAGCATCCAACACTGTTATCGTCACGGTAACCGGAGTGCTCTGCTGGACGCCGTCTGATGCTAAAAGCTGGAGAGACAGAGACACACATAGAGAGAGAATGAAAAAGAACATATTGTGTATTGTTCTGACAAGAGCAAAGAGCTAAAATGTTGATTCTTGTACTGAAGAAGAAGCTATCTTTTGAGAATCGTGAGGTGGGCGGACTGTATTCAATATGTCCTTGACATCTTGATAATGTCTGTTTGTTTCCTTGTTTCTTTTGAGGTAGAGTTGTTCTGTACTTTTTCAATCTAAATCCCTATTCAGGGTTTATTTATATGTTTTCGTGGGTTGCATCTGAAACTCTTGAAACTCTTTGAACTAATCTGTCCCAGATGTCTCCCCTAAATTTAATTTCACCTACACAATTTCCTCACCATGACTATTGTTCCTGCCTTTAATAAATATAAAGCCCGATTAAAATACAAAAAACTCAACAAGAGCCATAAACAAACATTTGTGTCCAATTAATCATAATGTCAATGTACATGAAATATGCCTTTTTGCTGTCTTGTCAAGACTTAGATAAGAAGATTGATAGCACTCTATAAGCTAAATATATAGTTAGAGCCAGCAGGCGGCTCAGTTAGCTAAAGGCTGGATGCAGGGGGAAACAAAAAAAATCTGCTTATGAGCATGTGCATCTTATAACTAGTTTGTTTATTGTGTTTGTTGTATGGGACATTTCAGTTTTTGCACAGACAACAAACAAAGGACACATAAAGTGTTAACTGCTGAGTTTTAGAGGCCTGGAAGGCAGATTTTTTTTTTTATCTTTGGACTCAGCCAAGTTAGCTGTTTCCCGTGCTCCCAGTCTTTATGCTAACCTAAGCTAACTGCCTGCTGGCTATAGCTTCTTATTTAGCATACAGACACGAGAACACTATCGATTTTCTCATCTAACTCTCAGCCAAAAAATGAGTGAGTGTATTTCACCAAAATGTCGAAATGTTTATGCATTTAAGCAGAACGCATTCGTCATTTTTATGATTTTCTCCCTGTCAATTCAAAACATTTGTAATTTTACCTTTTTAGATACACACAGAAAACAAACACTGTACCGCTTGGTAATTTCTGAAATGTTGCAAAGACTCAGTAACGAAAAGATGGAAGAGACTGAGACTGCTTAGCTGCCCAATCAACTTTATAATTAAGTGAAAAATGAAATAAAATTCTATATGCATTGTTGGTTAAGCAGGCTACAGTGCTTTACATTCACAACAAATTATCTGTAATTTTATTTTATTTTGGCTTCTGAGCCTGCTTTCCCCTCTCATCCTCCGGCGACTCCACTCTTCCATGAAGCAGTTTATACTACCAAATATAACTAAAACATGTATTTCTCCATTTTTTAGAAATCATCTATAGTGCACATCAGTGCATATCAACAGAAGCTCCTTCACTGATACCAATCTTCTCCACCGGCTCATCTGCCAAGAAGCTGATTGACTCCTTTAAATGAAAATCATCCTCCATGTCTCATAGCGCTCTCTCGATCTCTCTCCCCCTCCAGTTTAATTTCTCCTGCAAGGCTTTCATGATGATTACTGTACACCTCTGCCTTTCAATCAATACACCAGACTTTCTGCTTCCTCAATCTTTAACTTCCAAGGAGCTGCATGCACACAAAAGGACTCATAAACTCATACAATATGCTGCACTGCCACACGCGTGCACACACGCACACTGCCAGGGTGGCCAGGCTGAACAGATAACTGACTGCTGAATGAAGTAACAATACTGTACATAATATGGTACGGCACACACAGAGAGATATACTCTGTGCTTGGCAACAGGCAGCCTCTTTGTGGCCTTCCAATAACGAAGCTGCTGAATTAGATAGCACTGAAATAAGAGAAGGAGAACAAAAGAAAGGAGGAAAAAAGGGGAAAGTGGACCAGAGGAAGACAACCACAAAGAACACAAGAGAGGCAGGCAGAAAGAGGAAAACTGATGGAATGAGGTAAACACAGGGGGACGGCTACCACTGAAATAAGTCTTGCTTTCTTCATCTATTTCTGCGCTGAGCAACGGGAGAGTTAAGCACTGACCTGAAAGCCGAAAACTAGCCAAACATTCATGAAAGCCCTGCGAAGTCATGCTAAACAAATGTACAGAAGCAGTTTTACAATATCAAATTAAATCAAAAGCAGTGGAGGGAAATGAAATTCTGGACTCTGAATGTTCATTCTTTGACCTTCCTGTCTCTCCTCCCCCCTCCATCTGTGTTCCTTGTGTCATTTCTCTGTAACCTCCTGCTCTCTTGTTTCTAAATCTGTTTTCTCTCGTTGACCTGCACAGCCATCACCGTCTTTTTCACTTTTTCTCGCCTCTCCCTCTTCACTGGTAAAAGTGGATAAATAAGGATTCAAATATTACTGACTTTAAAGAGCTACAGGTGCATATGCCGACAATTCCTTATCTCTGTCCTATTCATCTACCTCCCTCTCCTCCTGTCTTCTTCTCTTCCTCATGCCTCTCCTCTAGATAAGAGTCTTTTTTTTTTCCAAGACCACCGCTACGGTTTTATCAAGGGTTTCTGATTTGAGGTGAGTTATTCAAATGCATTCAGACGTTTATCTCTCTCCCTCTCTCTCACACGTATTGCATATAATGCACACAACTGCCAGGGCTCTACAGTACCGTGAATGTATAGGAGTCCTGTGTCTCTCTGTCCAGTGGCTGCACCAGGGTGAGATATCTTCTGATCCCAGTGGCAGAAACAGAGAAAACGTGAGGATAGCTGTCCAATGATAAGTGGAGCTGAGGATCCCTGGTCTGTTGGAGAGAAAGAAAGACGTTTAGAGGGACAGAGAAGAAATTACAACAGTGATCTGTTCTCTTTAAAGATTTAATGACCCAGGGAACGTACTGCTGAACATGTGCGATCTGCTAGCAATATGGCGGAGCACACAAAAACCTCCATTGGTTCAATTAAAGGAATACACTGAGGTTTTAGGAGATTGGATGCTTGATAAACATACAGTGAATAATCAAAAGAGCAGATAACAAAAGTATATCCGTTTCTCTCCCTCCTTCTCCATGTCTGTATTTGAAATATTACAAATTATTGACAAATTAAAGCAAAACCTGAATAAATAAGTGGAGAAAGATAACAAATGAAAACGCTTCCATATGCAAAACAGCTGAGAGCAAAGAAGTGCTTAGACAGGAGAAGGTGAATGAAAAACATCTCCCCCAAGGTTTTCTTGACATAAAAATCCTCCTAAGAGGGCTTTGTGTGTATGTGTGTATGTGTTATACTCAGTGATGGAGAGGCAATCCTCATCCAAGTCCTCCTCTGACATTACCCACACAGTCACCTCCTCTGTGTGTGTGTGTGTGTGTGTGTGTGTGTGTATGCTGTAAATGTGTGTGTGTGTGTGTGAGCTCTCATTCCAGATAAGGCTGGCTCAGCAGGGTGGGGGGGCTGATAATATTGTCGATGTAGCCAGTGTGGATATTGAGTCATAAATAAACACACACACACACACACAGACAGAGTTAAGGACACACACACAGACACTCACAGTCGTATGCACACACATAAATAAAAGTGATGGACGGCACATAAAAGCAATTAGGACTAATCATCATTGTTGGTACTTAATGCTGGAGGAAAGACCAGGGTTAGCAATATTTAAAATAACTCAATGTATATCAATCGGCAGAAACACACACACAGTCTCAGGAACACACAGAAACACACATATTATCCCCACTAAGCCCATTCCCTGCTGTGGGGGTCTTTTAGAAGGCAATGAACCAAAGCTTGTTTTTGTCAAAATGCCTATGCTACATCTTAAACAAACTAAGCTCTTGGGAATGCATCGGCGATAACAATGTTGCAGCACTGTAAATTCTTACATTATCACTGAGAGGCAATTTAAGAGGGAAATGGTTTTACCATCCAGATTCACAGGGAAATTAGATAGGGCACTTCACACACTGCAAGCAAGGCACAAAGTAGAGATTCGGTAGAACAAAAGGAAAGGCTAAAATGGACACTTCAATGGCTCGATCCTTCATTTCTGTACGATATTTCCTCTTTAGACACTGTCACCATGCGGCTGGTTTGGTTTACATGGTGATTTAATTGTGTTTGAAGACAGGGACTGGTTTGTTTACTTCTGTTTACACACTTGAGACCTGCATTTTATATTACGTCAGGCCTGTCAAGCTTTGGATTTCTCCACATGCTGAAGCAGTGAGCATGGTGCTCACGGTGCAAGAGTGATACTTGACATCTAAAGAGTTTGGAGGGTCGTGTGTTTTTTTTTATTCAGCTTTCAAAAGAGCAAAATGTATATTTGTCTGCTTTAACTTAAGCTGCAAACGTCCAGTTAAGTCAGCCGGACATACTGTATTAAAAAACTAACTCATGGAGCTAATATTAGCTTAATTAACTAGCTACAGCTAAAAAAATCTGCCAGCTACAGTTGTTATTTCAGCTGGCAAAGTTGACAAGTTGCTGGCTAGAAATAAGAAGCCTGCTTTTGTCTGCCTCTTTCCAAAATCCCATGTTTCAAAAATTACTACGATTTTCGGGTGGTAAATCTGCCAGCATTATCACTGTAAACTGCATATGTGCCCCACAAAGATGGAAAGCTTGACAGGCCTGTCAACAGTATCTAGGCAGCTTAGCGAATGCTCAATACCCATTTTGTAAATTGTTACATGATATGTCTCAAATACAAACTAAAGCAAATCACTAACAAGTTGCCATGAAACATTGGGCAATAGGCATTGAAATTTAGAGTAAACTAATTCTAGGTTTTGTTGTCAAAGACGCAGTCCTTGTTAACACCGACCAGTTGGAGCTTCAGAGAACTCAAAAGGAGCAAAAGGAGGTAAAGATAGAATGAATGAACTCAGCTGATACCTACAGGCATCTCATTGGCTGTCAGCTATAAAGGAAGTAGACGCAACAAATCATACAAGTGACTCCTCAGAGGTATAGGGCTTCATTATAAAACACACGTAAAATCTCTTGTGTACATTTGATACTAAATACCAGTTTATTTATTAGCACAAAAGCAAATAAGGTATGTGTATATTAGTTAATTAATATTTTTAAGTTGCAAAAAGGAACTTCTGCATTGTTCTCTGTATTTACAGCAGCATTATTCTGACTATAAAGTGTTATAATTTGATTTGTCAGAACACGAGTATTATGTCTTTAGTCAGTGACAGCTTTGCATGCTTTTATCCTCACCTCCTCCACATCGTTATCCAGGGCTACGATGGCCAGCGGTGCAGACAGGCTGGCACTGGTCGCTATGGTGGTTCCCACTGGTGATGCCTCACTGACGTAGCCATGGTAACTGGTCCCCAGGAAATAAGGTGCCTGGTTGTTTTCATCCAGGACTTCGATTTGGAGGTTGGCAAAAGCTGGCAACGGGTGGCCGTTGTCCTGCTCTGCCTAAAGGAGAGAGAGAAAATAATTGTTCACTTTGGCTGTGATGCTTCACCTTCTGTACTCCAGCCACTACTCCTGCGGCTGAAGTGGTATTTAATGATAATGCTTCACTTAATATGTAATTAGATGGTAGTCAATAGTGTTCTGGCAAATGCTATTATATAACCAATACATGCCAGTTCTACATTTTGGGTTTAATAACAAACAAAGCCTATGTGCTCTCTTGCATGCACAGTTTGATATAAATGAATGTTGAGGCAAAAACTTTTGGAAGTAGAAATAATTTCCCTTAAGACTTTAAGACTTTATTAGAGAAAAAAGGCAAATCTAGGGCTTGTCTTTTCTTTTTTTTTGTTAGTGAATTAGGCTGATGGGGTAAACGAATTGTATGTAACACAGCTTAGATACAAAGTTGGCCTTTACCCCAAAGTACTACTGAAGCCCCATTCGAACAGAATTCATTTCTCCAGGGGAGGTGGGTGATTTAAACATTACCTGAAATACTTATGTAAGTGTGTGTTTTACCCCCACCCCACTAATAATTACAGCCACAATTACCTGCTGTTTTTCAGCGAACTCACTGGTCCTCCTGCAATTAAAATCCTGCCCTGAGTGACGTCTTTGTGTTTTAAAGTGGATCTACGAGTTTTTTCAGCATAAAATGTTGTTTGTCCTTCTACTTAAA
>NTHP01000307.1:883721-903987 GCA_003416845.1 Oplegnathus fasciatus
AAAAAAAAAATCAGCTGTGTGGGAAGTTTGACTTTTGTGTGAAAACTGAGTAAATAAAAAATGTTTTTGCTAATCTGATAGATGGAAACATGCGAACACAGACGTCAATAAGACGACAAAATAAAATCATAAAAGCTCATCAGATGGGCTGTTGATATGTCAGCTGCAGGTAGGTACTGTTTTTTTTAGCCCATATTTATTTACATTTTAGCAAACTGGCACAATTAAAAGTATGCCGAATTAGCTATTACCAGTTTCTGTTTGTAATGTTCCCAAGAATGTAGAGACAACTATCACTGGATTACTTTGATACTGAAGAAAACTTAAAATTATGATGATTCTCAGGCAAGTTCTGAAGTGTCTTTTCTATTATTTCTAAGCAGATTTATGGACGTTTATTTGCCATGGACACCTGAGATAATGATATCTGCGGTAAGTGTAATGATATCAATATGTGTCCCACGTCTCTCCCTCCACACCTCCACTTCAACTCTCCCGTGCCCAACTTTATTGAAGTCTGACAGTCTAAAACACATGACTATACAACTGTTTGATTGCCTGTATACCTGTGTGCTTTCCTGTTTGTCTATCTGTACTCTCCTGTGGGTTTTCTTTTTTGTTTGCAGCTTATTGCTGTTCACCATTGTCATCTACATCTCATTCTTGTCTCCGTTTTGCTCCCTCACGTCTCTTCCTCCTCCTCCCCCCATTCATTAGTTGATGTGGGATGCAACAGCTTTACCATCCCAAAAGTACACCTAATGCAATGTCATTTATTTCATAAACACAATATCTGTACTCTCATACACGCTGATCCACAACCACACACACCTTTAACTACAGTAGAAACATCCTATGGAGGAAAAATTCATTTTCAATGTCAATAGTGCAGAAGCTAATGCATGCTTGGTGGTGGAACTGCATTACCAGCCTAATTGAGACAAAAACACCTTCACATAGCATGGGGTCGTTCTAATGCTTTACAATTAACGGCATTTAAGTGACAGAAACCAGGAAGCACCAAATAAATACATTGAGGAAGAACGTTTAGTCTTTATTTAAGCTTACAGATTCACTGATCAACAGCTTGATGGATATTTGGTTAAAGGAAGTATAAGAAAACACTGCACACTGAGGAGGGAGGTTGCCGTTTCCATAAGAAACATGCTGGGAGAAAATCAAGTTAAACCTCCCCCTGTTTGTGTTTCTCACCTTGATAACCAGATCAAATCTGCGGTGGAGTTCTCTATCGATGGGCTTTAGTAGCAGGAGCTCCGCTGTGGTTCTGTTCAAGCTGAAATATTCTGCATAGGACTCTGGTTTGCCTGAGAGAGAGCAGGCAACAGGATACAAACAGTAAGAACAGAGCAAAAAGAAAATATACAAAAACGGGGCTGTGTGTGTGAGAGAGAAAGGGAGACACATCAGTAATTGGTTTAAGAATCAATATATGTTTGTGTGGTGGGTGTCTAGGGGGAGTATAAAAGAGATGGGGAGGGGGAGCGAGAGGCATGGCTAATGCTCTCAGTTTTCTCATCTCTGCTCTCCACAGGTGGGGATGCACAAACACATATATGGTGCTTTGGAATGCTGTATTGCTCAGAGGGGAAATCAAGCTCTGGTGAGAGGAGCAGCACCACAGGCACAAGACAGCATGATTCACCCTATATATGTGGTTATGGATGTTTGTGTGAGTGACTGTCTTAAGCTATGCCCTCGTGTCCAAGAATCAAGGCCTCAGGGAATACATTACATTCTCAATGTTCCACTTGCAACTTTGCAACAGTCCGTTCTCTAAAATAATGTTGTTGTCCAGAGCAATTACCAACCACTGTTATACACATATATTGTCTGATAAAGGCCACTAGAGCTAAAACTACAATCTTTAAACAAGCTTCCTCAACTGACCCTCAACTGCCACTAACTCATTTTGTTCATTTTCATTTTTTTTGCCCTTTGTGACACTGTCTCTCATAATCCTTACTCAGACAGAGATTAGTTTCACAGGAGGAGTCTGGGAAATGTAATCAAGTCCGTGTCAAGTCATGTCAGTAAATTTTTACGCGCCGTGCAGATCCTCACGAGTAAAAGTCAAAGGTTTTTGTGACTCTGCATTTTACTGGTTCAAACAGTAATCAAGATGTCTTGCAGTGATGGTGCGCTGTTACTGTTATAAATCACTTTCAACTTAAGGTATTTATGAAGCATTAATGGGCAGAAAATTACATCTCTGTAATTCTGGAAAGATTTTATCCTTTGCAAATGGGTTATTAGCATCCTCTTAACAATTTCTTTACATGCAGTATTACTCTGCTGAGTTAATCCTGCACCTAAACATTTAAGTACCTTCCTCAAAAACCTTATATTCCTTTTCTAACAATTAGGCTCCGGGCTAAGGAGCCCTGAGACCACAGATCTGCATTTGACAAGATTTGGTTCTGTGAAGCCCTCTATGAACAGATGTGCTGAGTTACAGAGGCATCTCTATTGTATATAAGACGATTGTGTACATTTCTGTGCCATCTAGGAGTCGGTTATATGGTTAAAATTAGGGTACTTCATCTAATTTTTGCACATATAATACAAATATCCAATATTGCCATTAAGTAATTCTGCTCATTGATTTGCAACACTGTCTACAATGGTCTAAATCTGAGGACAAATGTATATATCTCGCTGTATATATGACCTTATTGCCTAATACTAGTGCCAACTAATATAACCTTAAAAAAAGTGTAACCTACCAATGAGGATGGTGTATACAATCCCTGGCCTGTCAGAGGGAGGTTGTATGTTTCTGTCTTGGTCCACAGCTTGAATGGGTGGAGTCACATTGAGGGGATTCACCTTATACTGGAAACAGAACCAAGGAGAGCATTAGAGTTCTATATCACAACCATTACCTGACAAAACAGATAGAATAGTATGAAATACACCAGAACTAGCAAAAATAGGATACAGTAATTGATCATTTGCACCACAATGGCGTAACAACATTGCACTGTATATAAAAATGGCATGACTTTCCTTTGTGTAGTTTCATTTTGAGAGTGAAAAACAAAGAAACAAACAAACAAACAAACAAACTTGTAGAACATTTTCAACTTTTCACCAACAGTGCCAGCTTTAATTTGCGTAATAAGAACAGATCCTATCAATCTTTAAATTATTTTACAGAAACATTTGAAACAAAAACAGCTACTGCTTAAAGCAACAGCTAAAAAATGGGGACGGATATTAAAACAAATCATTTCTTGGTGGTCTGTCCCACTCAGTTGCTCTAAGGTATAATGTAGGGCTGCTACTAATGATTATTTTCATTATCAATTAATCTGTCGATCATTTTCTCGATTAATCGATTAGTTGTTTGGTGCATAAAATGTCAGAAAATGGTAAAAAATGTTGATCACTGTGACCCAAAGCCCAAGGTGACGTCCTCAAATGTCTTGTTTTGTTCACAACCCAAACATATTCAGTTTACTGTCACAGAGGACTAAAGAAACCAGAAAATATTCATATTTCAGAAGCCAAAATCAGAGTTTTTAGACACTTTTTCTTAAAAAAAAACGATGAATCGATTATCAAAATAGTTAGCGATTAATTTAATAGTTGACAACGAATCGATTAATTGACAAATCGTTGCAGCTCTAGGATAAAGAAAAGCTTTACCTATGCTATTTATTTATGCAACAACAAGCTCTGAGCATGCCAGCACAGGAAGTGAGAGTTTAACAGAGCGCTGCAGAATCGGAAAAACAATTGTTGGCAAAAACATTCTGTGGTATATGTTAAATCACATGTAGAGCATGCATGCACGTGCACACATAAAAGTCTGTGTACGTGTTGAAAGAAGATTATCACATGCAGTAAAATAACACAGAATAACAATTAGGGCCTATTTCTATTGTGCATATTCATTGCACCTGTTTGTCTATATAAATGTATATCTAATCTGTATGCACACACACTTTATGAGTCTGCAGGTGTGGGATCCGTATCTATATGCGCGTGTGGCCAGGCTATAATGTTGACTTATAATAGTAATAGTAATATGCTGAGGTGTGGGCAATACGAAGGCCCCCAGTGGGAGAAACATTACATGCCTATACGATAAAATCTACAGTCACTAAAGCTGTCACATGTCAAGCCAAGCACACCAACAAGACTGCCCGTATTCCCAAATGTGCATGAATGCATCGGTATAAAACACGTATGCACTGTACACGGTAGTATGCTCATACACCTGCTATGATACAATACTTTACCACCGCACCTGTCATGCAGCACTTAAAATCTACTAGCCATCATGGAGCTATATCTCCTGTTGCCTGTCACTGAGAGAAGAGAGGTGGGAGACGCAGGCAGAGAAGAAGTTATGGCGAGTAATGAAGTGGAGTAAAAGAGGGTGTAAATATATGGAAGGGAGATGAATCTGCCAGGGGTTGAGTGCAAACAGGGAGCAGAGAGAGATGTAAATGCAGCAAAGAAGAAAAGGGGGAGATCACTGAGAACGCTGAGATACTGATACTAAAATTTCTGTTATTAACACTGACGGTCATTTTACACACCACCTAACAATGGATAAAGAAAAAGGAAAGCACTGACAACAATATGTAGCTATAAAAACAATGCAACAGTCAAAATGTGTGATTTGCAAGTGACAGTGAGCAGTGAAAGGAAAACCCTGTGTTAGATAAATGCCTCACAAACGAGAAGATATGATTTCTGACATAAGACAGTCCCACCAAGTATCACCCACAGGCTAAGAGCACTGATATTGTTTCTGATACTGTAAATAATCGCTACCATTGATAAGATCTGTGTTTTTAGACAAACACTGATAGCCTTTTCAAGATGGCTCAGCAGCAGTTCCTCTTGAATTCCTCTTGAATCTTGACCAATGAATTCCTTTAAGCTGTGAAATGTTTCAATTCCTTTGTTTTGTAAGTATGGTAGCCTTTGGTGAATAAAAACAGGCTGACAAAGCTGGCCGGTAAAAGTGACTCATAAACAGCAAATTCAGCTTTAATCCGTTTACTTTCATCTTGACCTCAAAATGGTTAATTTGGTCCTTAAATGCCCCCATCATCCACTCCATAGAGAGTTTGACCTCCCTCCTTCAGACCACTTCAGAGTGCTAAAGAAATAACATAGACAAGTCTCCTTCATACTTATATCGATTGAAAGGCTCAACCTTTGAATAGTGACTGGCCTTAAAACAGGGCTTGTGACTATACTTTATAGTATATATACAGTATATACACACATCAGTCATAAAGTTTTCATCAGGATTTAATCAGACTTTCTTTTGTTAACCTTTTGCACTGTGTACACAGTCAAAACTGTAGTTTTCAATAACCGCCTTACTTTATTATAGTGTTTTGTATAGCTTATGATTAATCATTATAGGGGATGGCACAAAGCACATTTTGGCTGGTCACACATGAGTGCAATTTAAAAAGAATTGTACTGGCTGCACTCCACTTAGCTGTGCCAGGGCCATGGTATTGTACACACTGACTCACTGACAGTTTCCCAAAGCCCATGTTTTCACATTCAGATGGCTTGTTTTGTCCAACCAACAGTTAAAACCCATAGATACCAAGTTTGTGACCATCAACATAAAATATTATCGATTATTTGATTATGAAAATTGCTGCAACTTACTAAGTGGAACTATACTTCTTGATCTGCCGTTGTTTCCTGTTTTGTTTTGGTTTTTATTTAACTTTTTTCTCTCTTTCATGTGCAAGTGCTGACTTGGAAAAAAAACTGGACTTACTAGAGAGAGTAAATAAACTGTGTGTGTTCACAATTATCAACCTCCTCAAGGAGAGCCTGACAAGCCTGAACTCACTCACTTAATGATACGGGGCCAAAATGTAGACCCCCAAGCAGACACAACAAGCTGGGCAGGTAACGTTAAAAGCCTCTTTACTCACTGGGCTTTCAAGGCTTACTGTCAGAAACATGCAGGCAGGCAGAATCGGGCAAGCTAACGCTGCAGAATCAGCAGGCAGAATTTCAGCAACAGGTATCAGGCAGACATGAATGACTCAGACACCACAACAACTCGGCAATACCACCTGGCAAACGTGTGAGGGGGGGACTGCCTTTTATATATATATATATACTGGGGAACTAATGAGCAAATGAGCAGCAGCTGTGCAGGCAGGTGGCTGATCCCGAGAGCAGTGAGGAGATCAATAGAGGAGGGAAAAACCCCCCGAGGGCGTCTGGTGGTCAGGTGAGTCTTTGTGTCAACCACTGAGTTATACAGGAGTGCATGGCAAGACGTTCTCCATGGTGCAATGGAGACACAGCACTCCCCTATCACATAAAAAAATAACAGATGGCTGTTTCCTCAATACATTGCACCGCAGTGCTGCAAAGTTCTAGTCCATGTTGAAAGCAGCTACAAAATAAACTTATAGTGCATGTAGTGCTGTAGTTTTTGATGCTTTATTCATCTTCCAGCAAGCCAATCAATTGCCAGTCTGATGTAAAGACAAACTAAAGGATTGGTCAGGTCTCGGGAGAGTTGTTTACCACACCGTTCAATAATCTATTTCTCCCCTCACAGCTATAAATTTCTGAGTTGCAGAGGCGGCAACGTTTTTGAAGTGTATGTGTGAACATGGCCTGACAGCCAACTCCTCGGCATAAATGACCAGCATCTTGTGTGTGTGTGTGTGTGAGGGAGAAAGACACAGAGAGAGAATAGTTATGTTGGCTCTGAGGCTCTGAGGTTGTCATATCTTATCAGTCTGATTAGGACTCAAACTATTATAGTGCCTTGACTCTCCTCTTCGTTCATTCCTCTCCTCACTTCACCTCCCAATCTTTCTTATACCCCAGCAACAGTAGCTCTTTGCTGTCCTTTCCTTGTGTTTCTACGTCTCTCATCATATCTCTAATTTCTTTATATATATCTATCTAACTATCTATCTATCCTCTTGTCCTCTGGCTTCCTCTTTCCCCTTCAACAACAGTTTGAGGGGAGCAAACGTGATCCCTGAGTGTAAACTACATTCACTACACTGGGGTTCATTCAAGCAGAATGTATCAGAGTGCCCATGTTGAATGGCTTCAAAGTCTAAACTTAATCAATCAAACAGGGCCCCTGAGGGACAGCTGCTTTGAATGGAGGGAGGTGCATTCAGGCGAACCTAATGGGAGAGATCATGCTGTTGGCATAAACACGTGTTTATTTAAATGACCTGAAACAGTTTAGTTAAAGATTGTTTATGAAAAAAGCTTTAGTGTTTTTTCAGTGCATTTCACAAATTGTGTGATATTGTCTCCCTTTCGTTTTTGGGTGTTTGATTATCTCTTATGTGGTTAAGTTGAGCTATGGTGGATATTGCTGCTTGTGCTAGCTCTTCAGGTAATCTCAAGGAAATTGAATCGAACGCAACTGAATTTTTGGTTTTGTCTGTACCAGTCTGGTCAAACGAGCACGAACTGATGAAGCCTCTTGGATGAGAGGTGAAACGTCTTCACAGACAAAGTTTGACCAGGCTAGACTGGTCCAGTCTAGACCAGTCTAGACCAGTCTAGACTGGATGTGAGGTGAAACGTCCAACCATCAAAAACCACACACAGCATCCTTGTTCATTTTAATGAGACCACTGGACTGGCAGTAAAGTCACCCGGTATTCTGTTGGTCAGTCAAGTATGTGCAAGTGCACATTCCAGGTCGAATATTGTGTGTGCTGTAGCATTGTGCTGATCGAGATGGAGAAGACAATTATTGCTGATACATTTCAAGAGCTGTAAAATCCTTCATCCTTCAAGGGATTCATATTCATTTTCTCATGGTACACGATCCATATATTTATACCTTTATACCTGTTAGATCAAATGCATTCATATTAATCAGGGATCAAAGAACAGAAATGAAATCAGAAACTAATTGTCATCAATCCATCTTCTTTACAAAAATGTGAAAACTAAAATACATCAAAGGGATACTATACCCACCATGTTGAGGGAGAAGAGAAAAGGCCAAAATCGATGTAGCTGAGGCTGCTGAGATATCCTGAATTCTAGTCCCTCGTACGGGTCAATCTCCAAAAACACTAGGTCCTACATTTCCCATAATGCAACTAAGTAGCAGCTTTGGTTAGACCCTCCTTGCCTGGTTAATGCCCACGTCCGTCAAAGTCTGTGCCCTGCAGTTTGTATTGCAGGCTTTCTGTTACAAATTTGTAGTCTCCAAGCCCAATCCAACAAAACCCTGATGACATCACTAGAGCATGGGTGAAAACACAAGTCAACCTTGGGCGGTCATTCAACAGATGGAGAGAATTGCAGGATTTGAAAGGATTCAAAACCGATCCTGAACTGGCCCTCTTCCTCCTTGACAGATATGTAATATGTTTATTTTATTTATGAACTACATAGCGAGACGTGGTTTTACAGTCCATGGAGGTATAACATTAGGTCACGGCAGCCCGCCCAGGTAGATAAAGTCCAAATTCCAATTTTCACAGTGGGCTGGTGGCCGCTGGGCTGGGGCTAACCTATGAAATGGCAGCAACAGAAAGTTTGCTGATCTGGCGGGGAGTCAGGGCAGTCCGGGATCAGACCCCCGGTGCTGGGGTTTGCACGGGCTGAATTCGAGTTGCTACAGCCGCTAACTGAAGGTCCGTCTCCGGAGCTTCCACCAGCGAAGTAGTCTCCTAGCGGCGGAGACTGAGGCTGTACTTTGTTTTCACCATTGTCATGTTACAGTTATTAATCTTACATAGCCACAAATAGATACATTACCTCATCAAAGATAAGTTGCGTCTTTCTTCCACTTGCTTCTAAAACAAAAGCACGCGCTAGCCAGGTCAAGATCTTTACAACACGAGGCGGTGGTGAAACACTACTGTTTTTGTCCACAGGGACCACCAAAATCAACACAAAATGAAAGTTCCACGCAGTTGTTTTAAATTCCTAAGATAGAGAACATTTCCTGTTATGACATTTAAAAATATCTGCTGTGAAAAAGGTCATCAAGTGTCCTAAACATGAGCTTTATCTAGAGAACAGGGATCTTGGTCTCATTCAAAGAGTGAAAATCACCAACAGAAAGGAGAAGCAAAACAACCCCAGCTTGTCTAAATGATCCCATTTTTCTTCACTGCCGTGACGCTTTAAGATTATAAATACTGAAATCAGTGAAGCATCTGGAGTCAGCAGCAGTTGAGTATTGGGAGCAAATTGACAAGTGAGAATCTTTGTGTTTGATGCAACGTGTTTCATTCATCGCTTCAGATTTTAAAAACCCCTCAAGTACTTTCCCAGCATAACTTTTCTGTGCATCTGTCGTTACCTCTCTCTTTCTCCTTGTTTGATTCCCCCCTCCACATCGTCCCCACCCACCCCCCACCCCCAAACTACCTCTACATCGTAAACCCTGTCCTTGTCTGCGTACACTCGCTCCTTCTCAAAACCACAAGGTGTAAAGTTGATTTACTCCTGTTGTTCCTCACTGTGTCTCTCCTGGCTTGGAGAAAATTGTGTGCGAGTGTGTGTGTGCATGTCTGAGAGAGTGTGTATGTGAGGAGAGATAAGAAAGAGAGAGAGGTTTGAAGGCAGAGAAAGCGTTCACTCAGTGTGTCTGGAGTAAAGTGAGCATTTGTGCGTGTGTGTGCACGTGTGACAAAGATCTCAGTATAAACAAAGAGATGAAGTAGACAATGTCCAGTTAGGCATGACTGCTCCACTGACTTGACACTGTTATGGTTATGTGTGTGTAAGTGGATATGGGGGGGGGGTGTTAAGGCATGAACGCACTGCTAGCTTGTCACCATCAAGGGTGTGTGTGCGTGTGTGTGCCTGTGTGGTAAGGGATGAATGCTCTGCTGACTTGTCAGAGTTGAGGATTTTGCCTGCAGCAAGTTTGTCTCATTTACAAAGTGGTATTGTAAGTCGCTCTGGATAACAGCATCAGCTAAATGCCCGAGATACAAATGCAGAATGATATATACAGCTGTGTAAGCATAAATACATACCACAGTGTTGCAGAGTCACTATTAAACAGCACACTTGTTCATACACGAGAGATTTAGAATACAATCTGTCAGAACAAAGACTAACTTAGACTTTTTTGTTTTTTAAAACAGTCTCTTAGGGTCATTAAATAAACTAACTTTCCTCTTAAGTACGCAGCTATCCAAAATAATGTTGTGACCCATTTTAAGATAGCAATTTAAGTTACATTATCACACATTATAGATCTTTTTTCAGGAGGACATTAACCTCCACCTGGTATAATCTCAAAAAACACAAAAAATGTAACATTTTTCCTAAAATAAATATGGTTATATAATCTGTATGGACACCATAATATAATCTATTCTTCAGTTTATAACTCTACAGGCCACATTATGTGACTACTAAAACCTTCCTTCCATTAAAATATCAGTGTTCTTGTTTCAAATTATGCTAATTGCTTATGAAATCTTCCCACAGTTTCTGCTAGAGTTCACATACAGAACAGGAGTTCGTAGGCCACATGGATGATTTCAGCCTTTGTTCTAATTTGCGGAGACAGAAGTTTTAAATGTCAAGTTGAATAAATAAATGTTTAACATTTTTTACTTTAACTGCAGGTGCGATACAGACACGTTATACCATGTTTGGAAGCTCAGCGGTTTGAAAAAGCAGACATCCATGGCCAAACAAGGTCTCATTTTCTCTATTAACTTTAATCTAAGCCTAAAATGGTAAAGACTGACACAACTATCTTGTGTCACAAAAGTGCATTAGACCAACGTGTAAAACTAAAAACAACACATACGCTTGCACACACATGCTACCATTGTCTGCTGAAGGCAATAAGTAACGCAGCAATGCACACAATCACACAGACACTGATAGAAACATGCCCTCTGCACCATCCACACAAATACAATAAAGTATATAATATAGGTACATCACGGGCACACGCTTACCGGCTCCGTCAGCTCCAGTACATTAGCCCTGTACGTGATGGGACTACAGTCACGGGTGTTTCCCACAAGCGTACATGGTAGAAACATGGGACCCAAGTCATCACCATCCAGTACATCCACAGTTAGAGTGGTGGTGGCTGTACGGCGCTCACTGGGATAGGGAGCTCGGTCCTAGACAGAAAGAGAGAGAGCTTTTATTTTCCTTTTGAATGATACTGCACTTTCTTATTTAGATATTTGCATATCTTTATCTTCATGTCTTGAATAGAAATTGACCACAACATAGTCCTGCTGAATATTTTCAGAAAATCAAATCAACAAAGCTGCAGGGAACTCTCGATGCCTTCAAAGGCTGGAGTCTACTTTACTTACCATCTTCCATTTCTATTTATACCTCATCAAGGGCTGATAAACAGACTTCTAATACATTTATAACTGGTTCAGCACAGAACTTAAAACAAAGTACTAAACCATTTTTCCTGCCCTCAACAGCAAATAGACTAAAAAAAAATATCCCAATCTCCAACAGCCTATTATTATTGGTGTAATTTAAGAAAATAGGCATGCCTTAATTATCTACATGATAAGAGTGACTGACGCACATGTTTGTTAGAAGTACTCTATGGAGTTTTTAAGTGGTTATGAAACAATCTCAATTTAATACCAATGCCTCTATATGACTTACATAAGCAAATGAGACCAACAGCGAGAAGTTTGACTAATTGTATTAGTTTCTAATAGTTATTCTTAATGCCTGCCACCGGGTCTGGGTTTTCTGTGACATCAGACGAAACAGCGCTGGGGTTTGCTCTGGCTGAATTCGAGTTGCTTCAGCCACTGACTGAAGGTCCGTCTCCAGAGCTGCCGTCCACTCTCCTCCCGGAGAAGTAGTCTCCTTGCAGAGGGGAGTGAAACGGAGGGAACATGTAACCCTAACGTTAGGTGAAACACTACTGCCTTTGTCCACAGGGACCGCCAAAATCAACACAAAATGAAAAGTTTGACAGATGCTTTAATTGTAGCCAATCCACTTGCTAAACTGATTTTTCCTGAAAGCACATATATTGTCATGCCAACTTTGTCAGCCCAGGGAATCTTTCAACATTTTATTTCCACCAGTAAATCCAGTATTCCCACAGACTGTGTCCAGCCTTCCAGCAACAGTTAGCTACAAACATAGCTCTGCATCTCCTCTTCACTGTAGGAGCTGTATGTTAAATACTGGATTTAAACGTTGGTTTAGCCCCGAGCAAAGAAGCTCTCATCCCAGACAGGCAGTAAACACCTGTGAGATCATGATATTACCTTTTTAAGATTCAAACCGCTGCTGCTTGCTGTTAGCTAAGCCTGTTTCTTTAGCTTAGTATAACGCTAGCTAGATAACCTGGACAGACCACAACCTGTCGGTTTTTAATCACACTTCATGTTGAGTATTCATCATCACCTGCCAACTTGTTACTCTGTCAGATGACTAAATCTAGGGACTGCCAGCAGGGCGGGATTCTCTTCCTTACAGGTTGAGAGCATTTTGTTCATGTATGACCGTTAAAGTTACAGCAAATTACCAATAACAGTGTGTAATTGAGTATTGGTCAATTATTGACATTCGCAGTACATTTATTTGTAGTGTTTCAAATCTTGATCCCAGTAATACACTGCAGTCAAACTGCTTTTATTGTGCAGGCCTTAAGTTTTTGTATTTAAAACAAATTGTATTTAAAAAAGGGGGGTATTCAAACAAAAAATACAGTCAGTTCTTGTCATTTTATCTGAATGAACGGTGCACCTGCTGGCTTTAAACATTTTATTTTGAAAAACATTTAATTTAATCCTAGTAGTACATTCCAGTGGAAATGTTTATATCATGTAAAAGGTCTCAGGCCAAAATGCACGTCCTTGACACACACAATAAAAAATGGATGTACTTACACACTATTAAGCTTTTATTCAGAAGAAAACCTTCAGGAGACCTTAGGCTGAAAGAGCTGGGTTTTAGAGTGGCCCTCGATAGCAACACATATTAGTCCACAAGAAACACAGAATCCTAGTCAGACACTTAAAATAAAGCTATCCACAAACTTTACTGCTTAGGCATGAATGTGCAATCACTCTTTTGTGTACACATTTTTAAATGCAGTGCTACGGTCTACTTGTTGCTGCTTTTGGTGAAGTATCCGCCATCCAATTCCGTACAAAGGTAGCTGCTCAGCAAATTCACAGGAAACACTTAACAGGCCTATTCATCTGAGTGTTCAATATAACTGCTGTGTTTTCAGTTTTTATTTCAAGATAATTAAGATATACACAAACCATTTTTTTATATATTTTGTAAAGCTCTCAGAACAAAATAGCCAAATCAGGGAATCTACAGGAAACTTTGCAACTGAATGATCAATGCAACCATTACATGTCCACCCTTTACTTAGGAAAAAAAACAACCTCTAAAGATAATATCTGCTATTTCAAGTTTGTGCAAGCCATCTAGAGTGCACTCTACTTCATATTATATGTGGTTGTGTCTGTCTATCAGGCAGCATAGTTGGAGATATCAGCACTTGTTTCCTTCTTTTCAAGAGAAGCGTTTTTCTGACTCTTTTTGTGTTCCACGCACTTGAAAATTGGCCAAACAAGATAAGAAGCATAAAACCTTAATTAAGTTTTGTTTAACTTCCAGTTTAACTGTTATTTAACTGCACCTGAATTGAGTGTTTCTCTATCGCTTACACTGCGCTCTCCTTAGCGTCAATCACCTGAGGGTAAAAGAAAGAAATGAAGGTCTTTGCCTGAAAATAATCTCTTCAAAACATGGTGCCTCACACACTTCATTGTACCATCCATGTTTTTGTGGGGCGTCTCTCATAACCAGGACAGCAGTTAATATTCAAGCAGCATGTGACACCATAAAGAATCTAATTATATACTGCATGCATTGCAAAATAACTGAGGAAATGTAAACTAGACAGTGACAGCAGAGAACAGCCTACACAGTGACTGTAAATAACACCAGTATTGTATTGTTATTCTGCAATTATTCACACTCTGCCCACATTGCAGGCTTTAAATGATTTCATCCTTACATACGTTGTTTGCAACTGAAGCTATCAGAAAAAATCAAGTCAAAGCCAAATTGTTTAGACATATTATTTGATTTATTATTTGAATAGTTCGACATTTTGGGAAACACTGTTATTTACTTTCTTGCCGAGAATTCAATAAGAAAATCGATACCACTCTCATAGTCATGCGTTACATGTGCAGTTACAACCAGGACACGGTTAGCTTAGCTTAGCATAAAGACTGGAATCTGGGGAAAACAGCTAGCTTAGTCACTGGCCTGAAGGGAAATAATTCCTGCTCACAACCCCCCATAAAACCATCATTTTTACACTTCAGTTTTTGTATGGATTTAACAAACCAGATATATTGTGTTAATTAGTGAGCTGTAGAGGTGATGGTAGGCTAGACAGCTGTTTCCCTTTCCTTCCAGGCTTTAAGCTAAGCTAAGCTAACTGTGTCCTGGCTGTAGCTTGATATTTATCGTACAGACGTAAGAGTGGTATCAATCTTCACATCCAACTCTCGGCAAGAAAGCGAATAAGCACATTTCCCAAAATGTTGATGTATTCTTTTCATTGCTAATGATCTGCACTTGTATGTATAGCTGTAAAATGTAAGGCATATATATGATAAAATATAAAATAGTAAGAAAGAGATATCATCATTCTGTTATTTAGATATATGTGGCTCAATCGATCACTGCTTCATTATGTACTGCTGAAAAGATCAGCCTTATTCCAAGGGTTTTTTTTCCCTGGTTGCACATGCTCTCTAAGTCTTTGCTAAGCATTTATATTCAGCAAATTCACAGCCACTCAAAACACTCAAACTCAGAAAAAAACCCTCAAAACTCTTCATATTGTATTCAGATGAACACTGAATACGTCAGGCTTTCAAGCAGTCAGAAACACATTAATCTTTCAGTGTACTGTTGACTTTTAATAACGCTCTCAGGATAAATGGGCCTTGAGACATATGAATATTTGCCATATTTGAGAACTAAAGGTTTTGTAAGCAAGGTTTTCCTGTCACAACAAAAACCTTAATGGCGTAATCAGCACCTTAAATAATTTTCTGTCAAGCCTCAGTTTAGATCCTTCAAACTCCTTCCACTGTTCCCCATGAGTCTGTTTTGTGTGTTAAGTGAAATTAACTGTAGAACACATTTATAAATAAAACATACAGAGTGCTGTGAAATAAAAGGTGGAAAACGATTATGTTAACAAAGACATTAGTGATAATTAGGGACACGCCTATAGTTCTCTTAAGGCTGACTCAACAGAGCAGAAATAGTCCAAGGCTGTGTAACAGAAATGTTACCATAATAACAAACATAAAAATACATAAAAAAATAACATTGTAGACTGCAGACTATACTCCTACTTAATCAGGAGAGTTTATTTTCTTCAGGACATCCTTTATAACAGGTCTCAGATGAAAACCCAGCCTTTCAAAAATTTCAACTTTTTATATTATATGAAAAAATACTATGTCATACTCAGAATTGGTCTTTGATAGCAGCACAGGGACGTGCAGGCATTCAAACACACAAATATAAAAATACCAAAAAAACCCCACTTACATTTGCTTGTATGATGACCAGGTACCGTGTTATCTCCTCGTAGTTGAGTCTTTCTCTGAGAACTACGGAGCCAAACAGTGTCAGGGGGATGTCAAAGGTTCTGTTTGTTGTCTGAAACACACACAAACACAAACATACCGAGTCACTTACGGGGTCGACAGTTAATTTTTCACTTACACATGTATGGTAGTGGGAGGACTATAGAAGTTACAACAGTAAAAGTGTAGTAGCAGAAGTGACTGTGTCAGCCTGCCAAGAATATGATTTTAATATTATGCTCAGTTACAAAAAGTAGAGAAGTTTCACTTCTTCACACAAAGACTGATTAATTTCTATGTGCTTTGTCATTTTAGAACAAAGAACAGAAGATATATGATAAGGAGTCAAGAAAATCTACTATAAAATAAAACAAGAGGTACAAAAAAAAGAAGTACTGAGACAGAGCTGAGATTCAGATATTAACTTGGCTCACAATATTAATCTCCATGCTAAAAATCCCTATGCTTTCATAATATAACATTGGGCCTCGTGCAAGAACCACTCGTATGAACAGATTGTTCTTAAGTGCCCTGGATTTTGAATTTTCTCTTAGGCATGAACACAATTTACGAGGAGTCATGGATTGTATAATTCATTACTTTAAAGCAATTTTGAATTTGAAAATCCTATATAAATTACACTTCATAATTATGTTGTCCTGTTTGACGCTGCGATTTGAATTATAATATAATTCTAAATTTATTTATATAGCCTAACGATATCATCATTAATTTAAATTGGCTATTGATGCTATTGTATAACACTACAATATCAATATGAACATTTCAAACTGCAAAATGACTTAAATTATGCACTAATTGAAGGTTAGATTTGTCTCTGTATATAATAAGGTCAACGGGAAGTGTAACGAGGCGCGTCGTGCGTCAGGCCCTTGGAAGAGAGCGTGTCTTTGAATGAACACTTCCTGACATATGGGGCAGGACAGCGAGCCTTATATGGTATTATTGGGGCTTTAAATATGGTAATTTACAATTCTCATGAACACGAGGAAGAGAAAGTTCAGAATACGAAAATGTTCTTGCATGAGGCCCAATGATCTTATCATATGGAACTCCCAAATGTTCAATATTGAATAAATAAAAAAGACTTTATGAAAAAAGAATCATATGAATAAAGTGTAAAAACAATTTGTGAAATTATTCAAACATTATTAAATGTTATTTCATTATTCATTTTCATAATAACTTTAATTTTATTGGATATCATTTTTATTTCATTACGACGTTTTTCACGGTTACATATTCTGTGTCAAGTTTTATTTCATTTTGTCACTTTTCATGACAGGGGTGTCTTGCCCCCTGTCTCTTAAGCTAACAAACTTAACAACTGCTACTGAATTTAGCCATTTAGCCCCTGTTAGCTAGAACAACAATGCCAACGTTATGGTGAATCAAACAACCAGAGGCTGCTGCTCTAAATAAACACAGTACACAGACACAGTAACTAAACCTCTGTAGCGTTGCTAGCTAGCTCCTGTTGGCTTGAGCAACCACAGAGAAAGTCTGTCTGTCTTCTTGATCTGAACAGAGTTGTGTATCTTTCTCTGACGAACATCTTTAAAATCAAAACACTGCCGAGGCAACTGACAAAACTAGCTAGCTGCTGCTGCTAACAGTGTCTCTTCACTCTGGAGCTGAATAACATTAATAAACCATGCTCACAACCCCACCTAGCTAGTTAGCCAGCTAGGTAGGTAGCATCTTTAACGTTACTCTCCCTTATGATGAATTTTATGAAACCAGATTCTGACTTCTTGCCATAGCAATAGCCTACATAATAATAATAATATAATAATAATAAAGTTTATTTGTATTGCACTTATCAAAACCAACATCACAAAGTGCTTTACAACAACACAACAATAAAATTCACATGTATGAATTAACAGGAAGACATAAGGAAAAAAAGGTACAACAAAAACAATGGAAGATTAAAGGATAAATAAAACACCAAGGATAAAATGTAAGAATTATAAGAAAACCTTTTGATAAAAATGAGTCTTCAAAAGTGATTTAAAAGAAGAAGTAAGCCAGAATTTGTAACCTGGCTATATCACTTAAAGAGCTCAGCTGGCAGATGGATAACCTACCGGGTCTTTCGGGTTGTACTGGATGGTGTACTCAATCTGTCCGTTGGGACCATCATCGATGTCTGCTGCCCCATTGTTCCCCCAGAAGCCAGAGAAGATAGTGGTTCCTACTGGCGTCAGCTGAAAACACAGCAGAGACAAATTCAGCATCTTTCTCTACAAGCTCACACTACATGATGTGAAACGCTTAAAACACTTTAACACCACTGACGTCAAACAGCTTCTATCCTGTATTGCCGTGTCTTGTCTTTCCTGACAAATATCTACTGTCTGTATGTGGCAGAGATGAGGGAGGGACACATTAAAAAACTCTTTACATGCGTCTGGCCATGAGGGATCTTGATACCCCACTGTCTCTACAAAACAAAGTTACTTGCAGTTTTATGTTTATTGTGCTCAAATGGGGCTTGAGGAGGAACATCAGCTTGCAGCTGTTTGTGTACTTTAATTTGCTCTGGAATAAAAAAAACACAGGCAGCGTGGTTTATCCAACTTTCTGTCTGTCTACAGTCTGTGCCTCAGTCTTTCTCACATTGGGTGACAGAAAATCATGTATGGTATGTTAAGAGTGCTGGTCACTCTCAATATATAAAGAAAGTGTGGATATCTTTATCTTTATTTTGGTCTTTGATTTCAGAAATAAAATAATAATAAAACCGGAAACAGATTGGACCCAAATACTCATCGTTAGAAAATAATGAGTCAGTGTCAAAACAGATTACAGCAACGACCAAAAGGGTGTAGGTAGAAGCCATAGCTTATTACGCCTACCCTTGTCACAATATACAATTAACAAAATTAATGAACTAACTACAGACAATTCAATCCAGTATGCCATAATGTGTTGTGAAGGTCCTGATTCATTCACGCTTTGAGTATGGTTCAATTAGTTTAGCGATGAAATGTATTAATATAAATAATTATCGTAACCCCGTGTCATTTGTGGAAATGCATCAAGTTAATTACTGTATTATTAACCCAGCCCTGCGAGAAAAGCAACCACTTTGGCACTTGTTTCAACTCAGTACTCGCTCTCCAAACCCGGAGCCCGCTCCCTGCCCCCCTGCCCTGAGCTGAAGGTCTGACTCGGGCTACACGAATCACTCGCACTCACTCAGTCCTCGCTCTCCCAGGCCGGAGCCCGCTCGTAAGTCTCTGGTGCGCATGCTCTATGGGCGCTGGGGCCGGTGGGGAATTAAGCTCTGGGTAACTGACTCAAGTGACTCAAGTGACTTGAAAACCTGACTCTCTTTAGTAAATACAAACTCGAGTCAGTTGAATTGAATCTCCCATCTCAAATGAGTGTCTATTATTGGCTATAATCAAACGGGCCAATGGATGCTGAGAGTTTCTGAGATTACAAACCGGAGCAGAGTGCGCTGCTCTCTGGCTCTGTCCAGAGAGAGACAGAAAAAGGTAAATGTGTGCACCGTTCTGCCAGAACCCTACCCAAACAGAGCAATCAGTCAGAAATTAAGCCTGGACCTGTCGGGTCCTGTCCGATTCAGGTCTATGTCAAGCTGTAGTGTTGGCAGGATTTGGTTTGCAGTTCTCAAGTTGACATGTCATTAAACACACAATAAACAAACAGCAAAACACGGCATCAGAAACAATAAAATCAAAGAACAAGGTCAGATAATAACAAGAAAATAAAGATAATAGCTACAATAAAAGTTTTAATTTAATTAGAATGATAAAATAATGATAGAACATTAAAATATATAGTAAATTATAGTAAACTATACTAAAAATAATGGATAGCCTAGGTTGCAAAATGTAGATAAATATATTTATTCAGTGTCTTTTTATTGGAAATCAGCCTCGCGTTTATGAGTGTATCGTCGAAAAAATAGACTTGAAGGGTAAATAAATGGAGTTGAGCTGCAAGTAGTGGCAAGTAGAGGCGCTATGAAATTCACATCATTCTTTTCATGATGTTCAGGTTGGCCAGTCGTTTGTTGCTAACCAATGTTAAAAGTTAAGTTAAAACAAATTCAACTTGTACATGAAGACTTATTTATGTTTAATAGTTTCTTTCATTTTTACTTGTCAATTAGTGGCTAGTTTGTAGCTTACCACTGTTAAACTAGCAACAGAGACTTAGCATTTCTGACAATATACAGTGGAAACCGCTTATAGTGATCACGGTTACGGTGATCAACCGCTTATATGGATCAAAAAGTTTGGGACAGAATCATTCTTATACAAATGCTGTTTAAATAATTCACTTATAGTAATCAATCACTTTGCCTCGCGGTAACGCGTCTGCATCCAGCTGGATACCTGAGGCTGGTGCGGCGTGCACACTGAAATCGAGACGGGAAAAAGAAAGTCATTTTCTCTCAATGAAAAACGTAGTCTCCGCGAAGCTTACAACCAACTGCCAAAAACGAGCCAATGAGATGCAGCAGCGAAACTTGGCGTTCCTCAGGCTCCCTTACGTAGTCTACTCAAACAATGAGAAACAGTCATGGCTGCTAGTGACGGAGACAGAAAACTAATACGCACAAGGAAAGCACCTGTGGTTGAAGC
>NTHP01000307.1:904132-921408 GCA_003416845.1 Oplegnathus fasciatus
AGGTTTCCACTGTACTAACTTACCCTGTGGTAGCTGTTTAGCTGACTGATGTTGCATGCTGCACTAGCTACACTACTTATGCTAGCAACAGTTACTGTAACATTTTGCAGCTATTTTGTTTATGAATATGAATGCAAAATGTGATATTTCAATAGCTGGAACAACGCTTGCATGCTGGTCAGATGCAGACATTGGACGGCAGCAGAACATTAAAGATGTTATAGTAGCTCTTTTTAGCTAACCAATGATGCACTAGCTGCAAACAGCTAGCATATCAGAAATTATGGAAGCTAATGTAGCTAACCTGTGTTAATATCAGGTTAAAGCAAACTAAACTTGTTGATGAAAAATACTTTTATGTTTAATTTTTTTTCATGTTTTTTTCCCCTTTTTTTGGCAAAACTGGTACAAAAACCACATTCAAAAAAATAAACAAATATTGTGTGATATCCTTTGGAAAGCAGTAGCCTATGTATGGTATAGTAGGCTATACCCACTGTACATGACGTGTAGTCAATGGTCTACAGTGTACATACAAACTGTAAATAAATGCCATATTGGCCTTGGAATGCAAATGCAAGTATTTCTGATTTTCATTTGTGCTTTAATTTTATATAACGTTTTTAAATAACTCACTTTCTAGTGGAGAAAAGAGAAGCTAGATATTCAGAAAGATATCCAGTCAGATTTTTCTGAGAGAAATTCTTTACTCCGAAAGTTGAACACTTGCCAAAGCACAAGAAAGGAAGAACTCTGCCAACCATAAGTTGCTGTGCTGTATTTTCTGTGATTATGTGTCAAAACAGAAGTCTAATCTCCAGACAGCATGAGAAACATTTGAGATTAAGTTTAATTTAGCTGCCGCACCAATGATTTGTTACATCATTTCCCTCAACAGGGTTATCTCTGCCTCCCACTGATCCAACAATGGTCTTCAGAACATCTCATGCTGTCACTTTGCCACTTTTGGATACGGCTCTAATGAAACAACTCCAGACTAAGGCCCCGGTGCCAACTCATGAAATCAGCGACAAGGATCACCTTGTACCCTGAAACTTTCACAGTGAACTCATAAATCGTGTCCCAGACGTTCTTATAAATAACCGGATTGCCTCTCTTAATCTGTCTGCCTCACTTTCTTGCACTCAATAATTGGTAGTAATAGACAACTAAAAGCAGGTTTAATGTAGATAAAGCTGAATGAACTCCCGAGTCACTCTCTCAATATTAAATTTATTGCATTAGGTGGTTGGAGTTCTGGGGGTGACAGAAGTGAATTGGACAATAGCTGTCTGCCTAATGAACACACTTGCACTCAAATGTTAATTATTGCCCACATCAGAATAAATGTATTCACTTTTTTAAAATTATTACCACCACATTTACCTTGGCCTGGCGCAGGAATCATATTTTAGAGTTTTTTACGATGCATCTCCTAAATTGCGCGGTGGTCGTTGAAGTGAATGGAGGAAATTATTTTAGTAGGAGTAATGAGAAACTGGAGAGCTGTAAGAGGTGGCGGGGTGGAGGAGCGGCAAAGACAACCAGAAATATATAGAGTGTGGCAGAGGAAAGGTGGGGAGGTTGAGAAAAGGTGACATAATGAAGAGCATGGGAGTGGTGAGGGGGGCATGGGAGTGGGGGGAGAGGGGAGGGGGTGCAGCAAAAACAGAGAAGAGAGGCCAAGAGAGAGAAAGAGAGAGGTTGAGAAGACAGATTGAGTTGGACAGGCTGTGGAAGACTGTATAATGAGATATTCTACTGGGTCTGCCTGGGTCTGTGCTGGCAGCAGGCTACATGTATCCTTGTCCAGTTTAAGTTTGAACCTCCTCTAGTTAAATTCTGCTCCCCCAGACTCTGGAGGACACGCTATCTGTGGGATTGGCATCTGAAAGACTATTCTGGAAGCCTCAGAATAACAGATTTATTTCCTTTCCTTGGCTGCCCAAAAACTCTGCTTTTTCCCTGCTTACAGCACCGCCCTTCAACTTTAGTCTGACAGCAAAACGCCATGTACGATACTATTTGGTGGAGGTTTTTATTTAAAACACATTGCAGCATATGCACCTGTGCCAGGATACGTTTTCTGAGTGCAGATCATCGCTGTGTCGATGCAGCCTCCGCCACTGGCACTGTTAGCTCCGCACATGACTCCCAGAGCAGCATGGGAAAAGCTTGGTACAGTATAACTGATCTTCATGCTGGACTGGACTGTCACCCTCTTCCCCCCTCTGGTCTCAGACCCACGAGCCCTGTATCTGCCATCATGACAGACAGCAGCACTGCAGGATAAGTGCAATAAATGGCTCTTGATTTAGGTGAAAGACAGTAAAGTATTTCCACCACACTGAGTTTAATGGAATTTTTTTTTTGACTTCACTACATCTCTGTGAGAGACAGAGGTCGGGTTTGTTTATATGTGTGAGTCTGTCACTGTGAGTGTGTGTGTGAGTGTGTGTGTGTGTGTGTTTTTTTTACCTCACTGACGGCGACATAGTATCTTGGCTGTTGGAAACGTGGTGCGTTGTCGTTGCGGTCTCGAACAACGATGCGGACTTCGTGTAAAATCACTGTGCCTACCAGCTCATTGGTACACTGAACCTGAACCACAATGGACTGAATATATGAGGGGGGCTGGAAAAGAGAAAAAACAGAGGGATATATATATGATTAAAAGCTACAATTGTACAGTAGCAATAAACAGCAGAAAATACAACAAAATGAATAAAAATATTGCACAGAAGACTGCCAGCCTCTTGTATTATACTTTTTTGTGCCAAATCAGACTTTCAAAAACATCTGCTGGATTATTTAACAGAGCAAAACAGCAGGAGGCTGGTTGTTTTCCAGTTGAGATGGAGCTGAAACTTTCTCACAATTGCAAATGCAGGAAAAAATGAGAGAGCCGTAAACATTTGCTTCTGCCATATTTAACCAATGTAGCCAAGTGAAATAGAAATACTAGGACCAAAGAAACAAGGAGCTATTGTCTCCATCTGCTGAAAAAACATTGCATTAAATGTGCTCTTAATTGGAGAAACAGTAGCAGTTCCTGTGTGTCCATTAAGATTTCAGTTTCTATCTATCTGACATGAGGAGCTAAACCAAGAGGAGCAAAATGCAGCATGCAGGATAAGACACTGTAGGATAAGAAGTGAACAGGACCAAAAAAAAGAAGAATAGACAAGACTAAAATAAAATAGTTCAGTTGCCTTACATCTCTATCCAGAACCCGTCCGGTGCTGTTGAGGTAAAGGGCTTGTTTGGAAGGGTCAAGGATCACCCAGTGGTCGTAGTTATCCCTTAGAGACAGAGAAATAGTACGATCCGGACCCTCAGCCACGCCATTTATCTGCATGTTCTCCACCAATAACGTTCCTGGGAATACAATAAAAAACAGTGGTATTAACCCAAACGCTAGAGAGAGAGACACAGAGTCCAGAGCTCCTGGAAATTGCACATGATTCAAATAACTTCTGCAGAGAAATGGTCTTGGATTGAATTTTATTAGTGAACGAAAAGGAAGTCCAAAGAGAACCCTCTGCTTTTCTTCATGTTCTCAATTAATTATAGACTAGGAAATTATATTTCGGCGGTAGCCAAGGTCAAGGGCAATGAGATGGAGTAGCACACAAACAGAAAGAGAGACAGAGAGAGAGAGAGAGAGACAGAGTAAAAAGCATGTGGAACTCTAATTAAATTAAGTGAGGCAGAGCAAATAAGGGGGCTACTCTGTTGCCCTCGCTACAGTATACTGTATACCAGTACCTGGAATACTTAAGACCAACTGGAACACAAAATAAAATCAGCATTTCAGAGAAAGACAGAAAGCTGGTCTGCTGGGATACAGCTAATGACTTCAACGCTTTCATCCGCATGATATTTCACACAAAAAAACCCTCAAAATAAATAAAAGCAAACATTTTTAATAAGACAGACGGCACAGATGGAATAAAACTTGATTCATTTAACACAGTCAACTGTGGGCGGTGAAACAATGAGGGAGTGAGAGGAATATTGAAAGACAGCGAGAGTCAGAGACATACAAACAGGGAGACGAGATATGATTTGAATGGGAACTGTTAGCTGTGTATACCTTGTCTCTCAATCAACACAAAGCCAGGAGAAGCTGCTGGGCAAGAGGTCAGAGTAGGTAAGTTTCACAAGATGAAAGACAAGGCAGATGGAGTATCGGATTGACATCTGTGTTTCACAGAAACGTCCCGACTTTATTGGTGATTGACAGCGTCAATGAAAACCGAGCTCCGTTGCCAAACTTCACTGAGTTTTCAGGTTGTTTGCATTAATACCTCGATATTAAAACTCCCACGCAGGCCAAGGATGTGATTAAATATGCTGCTGGATTTCGAGCGCAACTTTGGTGTGAGTTTTAAGTACTTTAATTTATACTCGGCGAAGTCCACACGCTAATTTGTGTGTTTAATCGGTTTCATAAACCAGTGCGTGGTTGTCAAGATGAAAATACACGGCCACTACCTGTCAAGACTCATTTTAATATAAGAGGAAGAAAAAAGTAGAGAAGCAAAAAGTTTAACTGCTTGACTCTGTACAGCTCCAAATCATAAGAGACCCATTACCGGGGCCTACACACTGCATTATTTACCCAAAATAACTATTATGTGTGTGAGAGCAAAACCGTCCATCTGCAAATTATTAGACATTGCAGGTTTTCAGTCACAAGGCGTAATTTTCTGTGTGCACATGTGTGTGTGTGTTTACATACGTACAACGTTAGATTGTGGAGGAAGAGCATAAATTAACGAACAGTTTCACTTGGCATCTGACCTTTAACAGATGCTCGCACGCATAGATCAGTAGACTTGTACACTAATAGACACACACAAATATATTTGGGCAGCTCACCAATGACCCTACAAACCACTGTGTGTGTGTGTGTGTGTGTGTGCGAGAAAGAGAGAGAGACAAAGGTAGAGCAATAGACAGAGAGAGAGTGAACATTAGAAATGAGAGGTAAAGACAGATTTAGATGAAGAGAGAGAGAGAGGGAGAGGAAAAAGTTGAGGAGGAAAGCAGGATTGTGTTTGCTTGTGTGTGTGTGTGTGTGTGTGTGTGTGTGTGTGTGTGTGCGCGTGTGTGTACTGGACGCATGTGTGCGTGCTAGAAAACTTCATACTTTCCGTCCACGTGCACACACACACCCGCACACGCTCAACAACATAAACACACGCGCATTGAACGATGTCATATCTGATCTGCCAGACATAAAATTGGGTCATGGCCTTCTGTGCTACCATGGAAACCGTGTCAAATGCCTTGCTGTGATTCGCTGACGTTAAATAAACGGGGAAATTTAATGGAATTGGTTTCTTTATATGAGAAATGGGATAGAAAATGGAATTCATTAGGGGAGTTTCATTCCTTGCATCTGTTGGCCATCTCTCTTCTGGTTTTCGGCTTCTGTCTTGCAAAATGAGTCAAAAAAAACATGAGTACAGGCAAAGAAGAAAGAGATAGATAGTGCCTACACCTTGTGTAACTGTTTCTAATTTAATTCCATACACTATCTAATATAAATGGGCTCTTTTCACAGTGACCTCACTTCATAGGATGTGTGACTGAACACTGCACTCGGCAGCGCCTGATTAAATTGACCCACGTGTTAAAGCATACTGGCAGAAACCGCACAAAGCTGCGAGTGTGTGTGCGGCAACACAGAGAGCAGCGAGGAGGAACTGTCCAAGAAAAAGAAGTGCAGAGAGCAATTAGAGAGCCTGAGAAATGAGAAAGATAGCAGAGGAAAGTGAGGTGAGAAAGATTGGGTTGAATGAGAGGCTGATAGAAGTAAAGAGTAAAGAGAATATTAGGAGAAAATAGTGAGAAAATGAGCATTGTGGCGGCGCATTAATAGAATTTTTACAGGACATTAGCTTAACTGAATGTGGCGACACTGCTAGGGTGTCAGCCAGGTACAAGCCATGGACTGAAAAGTAATCATCACATCTACCTGCTAATTCAGCTCTTGGTGGGGGGGCGAAAGAGGGATTCAAGGCCATTATACAGTAGATAGGACTCCAGAAGTATGTAAGCCCACATAAACTGAGTTCATCTACCATTTGACATAATTTAATCACAAAAACTCATTCATTATCTGTGGATAGGTCATGTAGAAGGAAAATGAGCTTCAATTAAAGCAGCTACAATCAATACTTTTTTATATTAACAAAGGATCACATGACTACTTGTATGTGAAAGGGTTCACTCGCATTGATGAACCCTCAAGCAATTATCACCCGACTCTGCAGTTTCCCCACAGCTCAGTGAAAAAGCTCTTAAAACCATGCTGTACACTACGTGGTCAGCACCAAACAGCAGACAGACTAAGTTAGTGGCTAGCTGGTGAATGTGGAGCATGTGGAGCAAAAAAATCAGTTGCTGGACACCAGTCTTCTATCGGACATCTGACAGAAAAGTGCTACAGCATTTGTGACCTCACATGATGTCCTTGTCACCAGTTTCTCATGAGGGAGGAAAAGAAGAAAGTTCAGAAAATGAGGCACAGAGACATAAAAAATAAAAGGCTTATGTCTGCACTCTCGCTACTGATAACCCATTAAAAAGGCACAATACTTCTTACAGCACGCTATACATTATACATTCAGTCATGCCATTTTATCTGGCATGAGACAAGGTAAAGTAGTGTTTTGTGTTGGCACAACGAGCAATAGATGACTGATGACACGTCTACTGTGGGTCAAGGGTTTCCATTGGCTAAGCAACAGTGAAGTTCATCTCAAATCAAATGACAGGACTACCCAGCCAGGCACATCCACCAAACCAAATTAAAATATATGTACAGTGTATGCTGACAGTGAATATATATTTTTATGAAAGGCCAAGGGCAGTCATGTTTTTCATTTCATCTGAAAATTGAGATAAAGGTAAAATAGAAAAGGGAAAAAAGAAAAAGAAGAAGCCTCAGGTAAGTTTACCAGAAAAAGTGCAGGCTCTATCTTGACTTTATCTTTTAATTGTCGCGTTTGACAGTCACAATTCTTCATCTTCATGAGTAGATTGAGGATTTTCTGTTTATTCATGCACAGAACAAGATGATGACACTAATGTAATTGTTTTTTTTATATTTCAACAATGACCTTAACCCAAATATGGACTGGAGATTGTCCACCTTCAGTGGGCAACCCTTTAGCTAATATATTGGGCTGCTGGAAATAGCAGCTGGGACGCTTTTCTATCCATAATAACTATTTTATTTGGCTTCGGGACCTGTACAGCATTGGTGGTCAAGCTAGATTAGCAAAGCTACAGCAGTATACTAATAATGTTGGAGCAGCAAACGAAGATGATTTTGCACTATTACATGCAATTTCGTATGCTGATGTAGCATGTATTATCTGCTAAATGATACATTTAATGCATCAGGGTTAATGTGTATCTTATGTTACTGTGAAGACCCCTAAAATTGAGATACTGATGTCTCTAAATGTGTGTGTGTTGTTCTGTGCATGTATGTGTGCATGTGTGTGTCTGTCCCACTCGCACACCTATCCCTTCATTCTAATCACCGTTTTACTTGATATTATTAAAATCACACCCCTAATTTCAATATTATCTTCTTTTATGACATTTCCCTGAGGAAAAAATCCCTAACTTGTATCTTGTTACTCTCCCTCTCTTCCTTCCTCCCTCCCTCCCTCCGCCTCTTTCCTTTCCTGGAGTCTCTCTCCCTTTTGCCAACATCAACCCAAGATAATCACCCTAAAGCGAGATTCTCTATTAAATCTGTAACACCATTTCACAGCCACAGAGCAATACACGGCATTATGCATACAAACCATTTCAATACTAAATTATTCTTCAACAGCCCTGTTAGGAAGATTACTGCACAAAGAGGCACAAACACACACTTGAAAATATATATAGTATGTACACAATGAACCCATCAGCACAAACATAGACAAACCCCGCAATGCACACATTGTTGTTAGACAATAACATGCAGGCACACACACTCATATGCATGTACGCGCATATATATTAGCACACGCTGTAGCTTCCAGAGGTTAGAACTTCATCCCATTGCAAAACACTCAATTAAATGCAATTTTACAACCAAATCTACTGCTTTATGAACACAAATAACCACTGTAATGTATGAAAATTGCTTTGTTGCCACACATGCACAATCAGACTAAAGTAGAACTCCCAACTTGTCACATATGGGCGCTTGGTCAGGACCCCTCGGCGTCACTTTTTAACGCACTGGGTACCCCTTTAGCGTCATTTTTCAACGTGCCTGACCAAGCGTCCATATGTGACGAGTTGGGTTTCCCAGGAGATCGTACCCGGTGGCAGACAGAATAGCATAGTGAAAGCAGAGGCTTATAGGGAACCAATCTAAACACCAATGGTGTCATTATTCTATAGCCATTAGATTGTAAAATCGACATTTACTTCATAATGACAAGTTAAAGCAAAAAGCCACTCTAACCAATCTGTAAGGCTAAACACCTATCATGATATCTTGAATTGAAACAAACTTACTGTGTCAATGCAAGGGCATAATTTCCACTTGGTGTGTGTGGGGGTTGGCGTATCCCCTTTTGCTCCCAGGTTCAGTTTGATTTGCTCACTGAAATCTCCCTAAACAATATCTTCCTACTGTCTAAAGAGGAGGCAGTGATAATGTTGTAATGCTCATCTGAGGAGTCTTGTATCATGTGTGCTCACAACAGTAACCTTTACAGCAGCGGTGAGGGTCCAGCTAAGCGGAGGATGTACCTGCAGCCTAAGAGTATGACCTGCAGACACTACTAAATACTACTCACACTACTCATATAAATATGTAAAATGCCGGTAAGCGCATTCACCATTCCCATAGTTTAAATTAGTTTCTCTTTTTTTGAAGAACATCTGACCTTTTGTGTCACCCACACTTCTGAAACCAAACATACGCCCCTGCGTTAGTGTTGAATGAGCTTAAAAGGTTTTGCCCTTCTCCTTCAGAGTGAAGGAGAGGGGCAATATTGCACATAATATAATGCATGTTGCATTTATATAAGCCATTTATCTCATATTGGAAGTACCGCAAATGACTAATAAATCTTGTTGTCATGGATGTGGGAAGCACAAAACAAAGTCCTACACGTAATTACCACTCCCAGGCTGGTGTGCGTACCCAGTGAACACTCTTCTGAATGAAAAATATAGAAGTAAAAATAGAAAATAGGAGAAATCAGAGGATGGATAGCTTAATAGGATGCATTAAGCCATCAACAGATATAGACATGCCAGCTGAGATGGAAGGCGCGGCTCTCCTCTCTGTCTGGTGTTGCTATGCTAATCTCTTTTTATGTCAGTAAGGATTACAGTGATCAGGTCTCACGATTCAAAACTTTGTTGAAAAGTAGACATGGCAAACATTATGACAGGTTTGTGTTTCTGAACTGTAATCTATAGGGTGGAGATAAGAGGGTGATTTAACCACACAGACCAACTTGTCTGTGTACATTTCACCTTCCCCCATAAGATTTAGCTGCCGTCCTCGAGGCTAACATAAGCCTCAATTTACTTGTGACCAAAGTAAGGATTAAACTCATCAATTAAAATGCGATCCCTCCGCAAATAAACTCCTCTGAACTTCATACACACACACACAAGCCTGTACTAAAACACACTCCTAAGGAGACTCTGGGATTGTTTTCATTCCTCCGTACAGCCTAAATGGCAGAGCCATCAAACCAGGATCCACTAATTAGCAAAGAGGGTCTTAAACAGTGTGAGCTAATGCTGGAAACAAAAATAAACTGAAGATATTTCCTTTGGTGTTCAGATAAAAGGCGTCTGAAAACTCTGGCAGCCTTATTTTTGTTTAGTCAGGTGGTTCAAGGTGGCAGAAGAGAAGAGAAGAAAAGAAAAAAAAGAGCTATTTGTCTCAAATATTCAAATTAGGAGTTTGAGTCAAACAAATGACCAGCATCTGATCATTTTTTGTCTAACTCATGGATTTATTTGCTAAACAACCACTTGACACACATCATCAAAGTCTGGGAAATGAAAATAATTGATTATACATACGTTAGCTATGAAGCTATTGCCAGCAGCTGTTAGCGTAGCTTAGCATAAAGTCCAGGAATGGAGAAACAGATAGCCTGGCTCTGTCCAAAGGTAACAAAATCTGCCTCCCAGCACCTCTAAAGCTCACTAATGAACACGTTATATCTCATTTGTTTAATCTGTACAAAAACTGAAGTTTAAAAACAAGAATGTTTGGATTTTGTAAATGTTTTAGTCTCATATTGTGTATGGGACTATTGCTGGCTGGGTGCAGTGACTTCTTGCCTGTTGGTATGGATTAAACAAATGAGATATAACATGTTAATTTTTGAGCTTTAGGGGTGCTGGTAGGCGGACTTTGTTATCTTCAGAGCTAGGCTAATTCTTGTTTCAACTCTTTTAGGCTAAGCTAAGCTAGCCGTCTGTAGCTCCACATTTATACAAGGATTGATCTTCTTATCCAACTCTCGGCAAAAAAGCGTATTTCCCAAAATGTCAAACTCTTCCTTTAAGCTTGCTTTCTTGTGAATGGCAAACTTCTGTAACACAAGCGTGCACACATAGGAAGACGCAAAGACACTCGTATCTTTCTGTCGTTTATGCTCACGCACAGTGATTTAGCTCAAACTGAATGACCTCTTGTCTTATCTTCTGGGACAGGGATCAGACTCCAACTATGACACGGTTGGCGCCGACCTAATGAATATTAATGAGTGCAGGTTGCACGCCATGCCAATCAGCATCTGCTGAAAAGGTCAAGATCATCTAACAGTGTTTGTTTAACATACGGTAAAAGGTGACAATTAACTTAAAAACTTCTAACAAAAGAGTTCACTTGTCACAAGAAAGGTCATAGAGCTTTATTTAAAATCCACTTTCCAGAAGAATGAAGAAGTAAAACAGCTGAATACTTTACCGTTGGGGCTTTCTTCGTCTATGGCAACGATGGTAGCAGGAGGACCTGACCGAGACAGTTTACATTCTGGGAGGGTGAAAAAGGAAACAGGAAAATTAATGTCACTGCTTTATGTCCATTTTAGAAAAGCTTGAAGTGTAAAGCTCAATTAAGAAGCATAAGGATGATTTCACTTGATGAATGTTGAAAGTATTTAGGAGGAAAATGTTTTAAAATGTGTTGTAAGTTTTTTCCTTTAAAAATAAATGGCTGCTGCAATAAATCTGTCACAGTGAAACTGAACTGCACTCTGCACAGCGCTATATATACATATATGGTATACATACGTCAGAGAGTGTGGTTATGAATGGCAACAGCAAGGTATTGAAAGGAGTGAAGGTGAAAATAGGGGAGGAGTGGAGAAAATGACTGAGGTGTACGGGGTTAGCAGAGGGAAGTAAAAAAATGATGATGATGGACAGGGAGACGCTGGTTTTAGAGAAAGAGACAGAAAAATAGAAAAAGTAAAAAAAAAAGTAAAGTAAAAACCATGCTGTAAGGACAACAGCAATGAATACACATACATAAATAAAGGGTAAGCTTGTAAAGCTTATTAACCTCGTTGCTCTCTCTACAGTGGGAGGAAATGGATTGGATAGGAAGAGCAGGGGAATCATATAATTGGAATGAAATGTAGTAGAAAAAGAGGTGAGGTAAGGGAGGCAAGACTTGACAGTGAAGACAGACTATTGCCCATTTTTTTACAGGTAACAACAGACGCAACCCCCTAAGCCATCTATGCAGGGTTAGCGGGGGTTAACAAACCAGCGACGCAACTGAACACAGTCAACAGAGGAAGAGGAAGAAGACAGTTCTTACCCTCATATTGCCAATCTGCAGTTCGAGACAGCCGTATCCCACCGGGAAGGAGAGAAGAGGAGAAGGAAGGTAGCAGCCAAGGGAGGACAGGAAGAAGGAAAAATCATGAAAGAAAATAATTAACCTTCAGAGCAAAGCAAGGCAACAAAACAACCAAGAGAAAGGGGAGAGCGTGAAGTCAAACATGAAATGCAAGTGGGTTTGAAGTTTTGAAAAAGAAGTGGTGAGTAGATGAATAGAGTGGAAGCAAATAAGAAATGTGCTGTGAGGTGTGTGTGCTTGCATGTGCAGTACACAAATGTCAACGTGCCTTTCTCTATGAGCTTTTCCACCTCCATTCGCAGCCACCACCTGCACTTACTGTATTACTATGACAAGAAATAACTTTAACCTGGGCTGGAGGCTTAAAATGGCCTCATTCAGATGGAAAAAAACAGCTCCTCTATCCCTCTGTCCTCGCCAGGATACGGAAATACAAGTACACCCACGTTCACCAGACAGAGCAACATCACTGTGCACGAGGATGGTTGGGAAAAATCCCATGGGGAGGCTGGAAGACGGATATCTGCTCACCTAGAAAATAAACTTCATGGAACAATGATCACACTTCCTCACTCTCTCTCTCTCTCTCCTGCTCTCTCTTTCCCTCCGCGATTAAGCATTACAACTGTGTGACATCATAGATTATCTCAGGATTCATTGGCATTGTGTCTTGTTTCTTGCTATGGGAGACGGTATTGAATGTTCCCAGATATGCATAGATTAAACTGTCCTAGGGCTCCGAATTAGCTTATCTTGGTGCTGAAAATGATTGGTTTTCCAATTTGTCATGCTGAGAAGGAGGCAAAGAATGTTTTTTTCACTCACAGGCATGCTGATTTAAAACTGATCCCCTCAACCAAGCCACATGCTAGCTTGTGCACTTCACACTTTACTTTGTTGAATGTATAGGATATGCTAAAACATTATATACATTCACAGTCATATTAGCTACTTGTTAGCTTGTCCACAGATTTGGCATTTATTAGCAAGCAAGCAGTTGTTCGAGCTTGCATTCTGAGATGATTATTCTGTCGGGTATTAAGTTCAAACTGCATCTACAAGGGTACACTCTATTGTCTTTGGTGTCCACTTTTTTAAAACACACTTTTTAATACTTAAAAACAAAAACAACCCCTATTTTCCTGTTGGAAAGTTCTTGTTCCTGCTAACCTTTTAGCCACCTGACCATGCTACATCTACATGTCTTACAGTATGCAAAATACTTTTATAGACTTCTAACTTGCTTTGCGAGATACATTTAGGATAAAACGGCATTGCTGCTAGATTACCTTCCATGATAATGTTTTTTTCCAATCCAGGAAGTGCGAAAGTCTTACAGTGAGGAGGTTGGGGTGGATGGTTGGGTGTACAAAGCACAGTTTGACACCAAAGACAGGGGTTCATCTTCTGTTTCCCACATGTTTTTAGGTTCAGATGAATAAATACTGACTGGTGTAGGTTGTGGTTTTGGTTAAATATTAAAGGAATAGTTCAGCATTTTGGGAAATACATTTATTTGCTCTGTTTTTGAGAGTGTATTGACACAAGGATGATACAAACTGTAAAAAACAACAATTTGTGGTTTTAGTAGGAGGTACATTGAGAAACTATTTCTTGGTGAATAACAGCCAGGCACAGTAACCTCCTGGAGTCTTGTTGTCACAGTGAGGTTGCCAGGCAACCAGCGGGGATGCTGCACAGGAGTACTTGGCACATGGATACTGTTGCTCATCAAGAAATAGCTACACAAATTGACATTTTTACATCGTTGTTTGTACGGATTAAACAAACACGAAACAATGTGTTAATTGGTGAGCTTTTGAACTTGGGAGAGAGCCAGGCTTCCAGTCTTTGCGCTAAGCTAAACGCCATGTTTAATGAACAGTCATGAGAATGTTGTTGATCTGCTCATCTAACTCTTGGAAAGAACACAAACAAGCACGTCCCAGGTCTCAGTGGTGGTGAGCGAGGATTTGACCCCTTTTTGAAGCTTTTCTAAGGGTGCATCTCAGGTGGGCAATCCAGAAAGATGCATGAGCCATGGAACAATAGTCACTAGTTACATCACACCCTACCAGCTGGCCTGTGTGTGTGTGTGTGTGTGTGTGAACAGCAGATGACAGATGTGTATCCCCTGCTTGACTGCCTTTTTATCCTTCAGTGTAAGCTGATGCCCCTCATCTATTACTAACCAGCCATTTGTTCTCTATGGGGCATCTCTGTCTCTTTCTCTCCCCTCGGTCTCTTCCCTCCTCTGTCTCTTCTCATCTGCCTCCCTCTCTCTACCTGACAGTCTACTTTCCCCCTCAAATAATAAAAATTAAATGGAATGAAACAGTAAACAGTCCCGGTTGTAACTTAAAGTGACAGATGAGCACGATGAGATATCCAAATGAAGTGAGCTAAATCTTTTAAAATCTGAATACCCAAAACGGATAGGTAATGCTAATTTAAAGTCCAATTTCTCTCTGTCTATGATAAATTTGCTGGCAATTCTTTCAAGTTAAATCTTCATTAAAACAAATGCTGCCATGTATTTGCAGAGAAGTTAAACAATGGGGATGAAATCAGTTAAGTTGCCACATATTGTCAGCAGGTCCTAAATTTAATTATGTGTTAGAGTCATTTCCTTTCTCTGTGCATGAGAGTTAAGTTAGCTCAAGGTTGACGATCTTACCGTGGAAAACCACACCAGGGAGGAAATTCAGAATGAAGAGTCAACTGCATTGAAATGCAAATTGTCTGCTCTTCTTTCACATAGGTCACAGGCATATTTCCTCTCAAGAGCACACTTGTTTGTATGAGATATCCAATAAAAGGCCTCCTATAGCACAGTTAGTGTTCTCTTGTATGCAGGTACTTATCCCCGTTAAGTGTCTACTCAAGCTCACCCTCAAAAGTTTACTTGCGCATTTCTTCCCTCATTGATATGTACTTGTCTTCCTGTAAGCACTCACTTATTCTCCCGTAAGCACACACTTGTGCTCTCCTCCTTCAAAGTTTTCTGGAAAAAAAATAATCACTGAAATGACTTTGTGCATGAGCAAGTGAATAAATCCATCTAATGCCAGGTTTCTGTCAAGGTGATGAAAAGCTCCGTGGAAAGCTATGTGAAGGGAATGGGGGTAGAGCGTTCAAGGTGCGGACCACATAAAAAAAAAAAAAAGACTTCAAACTTTGAAATAGACCTCTCCATTCAGACAATATCACAGGCAGTCAATGAAAAAAGCTCACTCCGTTTCAGATTTATCATCCACCCAGCGCCTCTTTATTTAAACCTGGAGTGTCTCAATCAATATCTGCTTTATTTACTATTCAAATTCGGTCCATCTAAATTTGGCAGGCAGGATAAACAGGTACGGGTTGCCAAGGGAGGCAGAAAAAAAAGTCCCCATTAAGAACAAAGTCGACTAAGGAAGAAGAGAGAGAGACTGTGACTGCAGCTGAAGAGCACAGGAATCACCCAAGAGTCCAAACAGGCTTCAGCTGGTTGAAAACAACTATTGTTGTCCAGTACACACAGACACACAGCTTAGCAACTGTCTCCATGATACACACACACACACACGCCCGCTGCTTAGGAATCGTTTCTTCTCTACACAACTCCATGTGCACGTTCACGCCAATTTACACAGTTTACACAATCAAGCCCGTATGGCTGTCTGCACTCGCACACTCACACATGCTAGAGTTACCATAAAATATGCATGCTGAGGCTGTGACTCAATGGGGCACCTGGACATGGCTGATGTGTGTGTTTGTGTGTGTGTTGAGCCAGGATCCATTGGATATGTGGACTGAGTCAATCCACAGAGAGAAAAAGCTGCCACATTGCCTCTAACTAAGACATTAATATCGGCTTTAATGTTGTCTTATTGTCACAATATTAAAGGAATAGTGTGACATCCCTTGAGCCTCTTTAGAACCACGTTGGTTTTTGAATGGATTAAACAAACGAGATATAACGTTTTTATGAGTGAGCTTTAGAGCCAGGCTGCGGACAGAAGCAGGCTAGCTGTTTCCCCTTATTGCCAGTGTTTATGCTAAGCTAAACTATGGTAAACTAATCTGATGCTGGCTTTAGCTTCATATTACAGACATGACAGAAAAAAATGGTTTTCTAATCACTTCTCGGTCTTTTCACCTAACTCTCTGTCTAACTATTGCTTTAAAGCCAACAGCTAATTGTTTACTGTAGGCACGTCTATACTTTTCTACCATAACACACTGGAATGTATTTCTGAAGAAAGCATTTACATGTATTTGGGTACAGTAAAGTGTGTTTGGCTTAGCGATGGAACACAATGGAGGAAATAAAGTCTATAAAATGCTTGGGGAGCTAAGGAAGACCAGAAGCACATGCTGAGAGAGAAAATCAGAATACTAATCATAACTGCAGTACATATAATCCAATGAGAAATTAGCAGTGTGTCTGCTAGGTTAACTCCATGGCACAGAATCAGACGACACGGACCAGCAGAAAGTATTGGCAAGCTGAGGATGCTTTCTTCCCAAATGACAGTGAAGAATACCACAGGCATCGGAGCCATCACACTGGCCTGCTTCCACTGAAATAATTGACTCGTTTCATCTGATGATGTTTCAGACTGGGCCTGTGAGTGATGCACTGTGGGCCCATTTCGCAGGGCAGAAAATGTAGCAGGCAGTCGTCTGAAGATTATAATGTTCTCTATTCTTGTTTTTTTATCCCGTGGGGAATGGGTTGAATGTTGTTGGTAATGGAGTCAAGTAAAACAAACAACTTTAAAGCCATAGTTTGGCATTTTGGAAAATAGGCTTATTTGCTGTCCTGCTGAGAGTTAGATGAGAAGGTCGATACGCTGTCAGAAATAATGTGCTAAATTTGTACCTTTACGTGTACAACGGCTTGTCACCGGGGCAGTACCCTCCTAAGGTACAGCTGTTGTACCCTCAACATTGGGTACTTATTTGTACCCTTAGGCGTGAACAAACTCACTTTCTCCTGATTTGTTTGTCTGAAAACGCACGAGGGGTCACTGAATGGTTTGATGAGTATGAAAATTATGTGAATCATATGCTATGGCCTTCGCAGTCACCAGATCTCAACCCAATTGAACACCTATGGGAGATTTTGGACCGACATGTTAGACAGTGCTCTCCACCACCATCATCAAAACACCAAATGAGGGAATATCTTTTGGAAGAATGGTGCTCATCCTTCCAGTAGAGTTCAGAGACTTGTAGAATCAATGCCAAGGCGCATTGAAGCTGTTCTGGTGGCACGTGGTGGCCCAACGCCTTACAAAGACACTTTATGTTGGTTTTTCCTTTAATTTGTCACCTGTCTGCATATCTGTACTCAGGATTCAGCACCTTCCACTTTTTTATTTCTATTATTTCAAGGCTACTCAACCATAGCCTACAA
>NTHP01000307.1:930888-942377 GCA_003416845.1 Oplegnathus fasciatus
GTGTGTGTGTGTGTGTGTGTATCGCTTAGGTTGAGACTAATTACATTTTATAGGGAGAACATGTACAGCTGAAGGGAAAATAAGGTTTCTTTGAAGTTCTCAGTCAAAGAGACATTTGGGTACTGTGTGAGTCTGTATGTGTACGTGTCTATAAATTGATCTTTGATTGCTTTGTGGTGATGCGGCGCAAAACCCATCTAGCATCAATACTGCCCACTTACTCGCACAAACAAAGTGAGTTTAGATGACCTACAAGAGAAAACATCTTTGGGCTCTGTAACACAGACACTCAAAGGATAATGTGTGTGGCAGGTGGAAGGGTGAGCGCAGTCACACTCCCTCCACCATCTTCCAAGCAAGTCTGGGATTTAAACTGACTGGTTTCACATTTGCTTCTTTAACCTGCACTATGTATACTTTACAAAATTAGTATAACAGCGTACTGATCCAGCAGTATTATTATGAGCAATTGATCATTCGCTAAACAGCAACAGTCCAATCGAAGTTTAGCAACCGTAACTAATGTTCACTAGCACTCGGTACCTCAAGAGTTTGGAGGTTTGGTGGTGTCTTTTATTTTCGACTTTACAAAGCGAAAAACACAAGAACAAAAGTGTAAATAAAGGATTAAACAATGTGTTTATCTGACATAAACTGCAAACGTTAGCATGCCCGGCTGACTAATTTACCACCTACATTAGTAGCCTGGCGTTTCTTTTTTTGGCATGGATGTATTAGAAGAACTGGATCCCGGATCCAAAGACGGCGCCTATTTAGTCCAATAAGAATTGCTTGCTTGGTGCATACGCCAAAAAAGGTTTCTAGCTTCCAGGTTTACTTCTGGGGTATATGGCCCACTGAACATGCACAGTAGTGTTAATCCCATCATGCCTCTGGCCCAGCCAGGCTATGTGAAGGAACGAACCCATAGCGCCTAGCGTGCTCGTACACAGCGGTGACATCATTTAGGAAAAAATTACTTTTCTGGGCTTTGGAAAAATTTTACAAAGATTAAACCCCCACGGCTTAAGAATATACAACAAAAGAGTAATAATTGAGCATGTTTATAGCTGGAGGTGTCCTGTCAACAGTTTAACAGATGTCTCTTTTACAATGGTGGTCTATGAGGAAAATTCTTTTTGGGCGGCAGGAGGATTTTTTGCTGCAATACCGTGAGTGGCCACTGGGAAAAATTGGAAGCAAGGCTGAGCGGCGGAGCCGTATCCAGGTCTTATAATACATCCATGGGCGGGGGGCATGTCGTTAACTAACTACGTTATTTTGAGTGTTTACAGGTTATGATCAATACCTGTTCAAGACCGGAACATCAAATTTGCATTAGACAGTGTTGCATTTGCGAAATTCTCTATTAAAAGAGAAGTATAACAACAAAGTATAAATTTAACCACAATGTTGCTTTTTTAACTTTTTCAATATATTATGTTAGAGCGAATTAAATTCTTACTACATTTTTATTTATAATACTGTACTATAGCCATATTCTGTATGAAATTGAAAACCATTTGTTTCAAACATCACTATGAATTACACGTGGTAACTCTGCCACCGCTACTGTTGTACTGCTTAGTTGCGAGAATGGAAAGCTTGACAGGTGTAGCAACGGTAACTAAGGGGGACCTGGGCTTAGCAATTGGTATCCAAATTAGAATATGTTATTATGTCTTTAAAGTTGAAACATTATATCTTGTTCAAAATAACACGTACGTTTTTCTTCAATTCACTGTATGATTCATTTGAAATTCCTAATTAGTCAAGACGCAGTGCTACAGTATGGTGTGTAAAAACCTTAATGCCTTTAGCATTGTTTTGTTACAGTCTTCATGGTTATAATAAGAATATTCTTTATTGTAAGAGATTATCCTGAATTGGACCTGAACTGAGACTAAACTCTTATTCAGTAAGAACAACATTAACTGCTTCCCGTCACGCAAAATCTGCCGCCTGTTTAATTAGGACTGATTTTAAGTTCCCATGGCAGAGATTACTGTGACAGAGTCAGATTACTATTGCCCTGCCCCCTGAATGGAGATGGAGTTGGCTGACAACGAAAATGTAATTGTGATATTCTACCAAACCCCGGAGGTGAAATCCAACAGTCACGGGAGCTCGAGGGCAGCTTCATTTGTGGGACACACTCCAGACTCACAATGCCACGGTGCCGCTCTTAACCGCCCTTAATTGAGTTTAACATATTAAACTCTGGTGCTTCAATCCATCCATAATGGCGTGAAGGTGTGGTGTACTGTGTTCAAGATGTAACATGGTGTCAGAGAAAGCCCTGCAGAGGAAACTGATAACACCTCTGACTTTGTAAAGAGAGACAGAGAAGCAGATGGGTTTTTTTTTTCTCTGTGGCACTGATTTTTATGAATCGCCAGGGATACTCTGTGTTTATGAATTCAAAACTTCTCTGAGTCCCTAATGTCATGCTAGTCCTGTTGATGAGTTCTATAAATAATTCCAGTAGTTTTTTAATAAGGCTGAGTCCCCGGGCGACTAATCTCTGCATGGAGCCGCTGGTAGTCATACTGTGATATTGGCGAGAAACTGATGGACACATGAAGCTGAGCTCCCATGGTGCATATAGTCAGAGTTTAGCCAACGCTTAGCAACCTGAATGTTTGAACAAACCATACAATGACCAATTACAAGCATACAGACATACTAAACACAACACTGCAGTTGTGATTGAAGTGATGCATTTGATTCCACTGGAATAAAAACATAAAAGTGCATTGTCAAGATCATGTTTGCTCACATTAAATGATTTATACCTTGTCAAACCTTCCTTGGTACCTTTTCCAAATTCCAGCTTGAGTAGTAATTCAGCTTTTAAGTGTGTCTGAATCTGGTTTTCTCACCTCCCTCCATGTTTTAATAGAGCATCATGAAAAATAATTACAGTTTCGGTTGAAAAAGGTGAAAATCTTGCTTAGTGTTGCAGGCTGCTGCTACTAAGTTAAGGCCCTGTTTGTGCCCACGCTTGGTGGAATAATGCTTTTAATTTCTGCACAGACAACACCCCATTACACCTTCTCTTTTTTACAACCTGAACTTGACAACACAATGACAGCTAATCCAAAATGGACTAGTTGGATGCAATAACCTATTCTCAAAGGAGCCCGGCAGCCTGTTCTCACGAGCTAACACAAAGCCAGATTGATTTTTGACAGTGATGAATGGGAAAAGAGTTGGTGCAGTCCTGCTTCCAATTGAGATCATATCAGAAAATAAAATGGTCTTATTTCCCTTTTATTCAGAACTTCACACGTGTTTTAGTTGCCATTTATTTTGGAGTACTGCAGCTCCCTTTATTACCAAATAACATTGCCAGCTCATTGTGAATGGGCAACCAAATTGTAGCATCTTTAAACTACAGTTTGGTTTGGCCAAAAGATATACTGGTACAGAACTTTACTTCTCCCTAAAGTAGATCTGTTGACTCTCTCAGTTTGAACTCTAAATCTAATATGACTTGCATGACTAACATGAGAGGGTGCATGAGGAAGGTCCTTGACTGCAAGCTTAATAAATGAATATTACAATGATTAATGATGTACAGCAGATGATGTACTTCCTGCAGCAGCTGAAGAAGTTCAACCCTTCAAAGTCAACGATGGTGCACTTCTACTCCGCCATCACTGAGTCCATCCTCACCTCCTCCTTCACCATCTGGCTAGCTGCTGCCTCTGACAAGGACGAGGGCAGACTGCAGCGTATCATTCGCTCTGCTGAGAAGGTGATTGGCTTCAATATGCAACCATCCCTCCAGGACCTGTACGCCTCCAGGACCCTGAGGCGAGCAGGAAAGATTGTGGCAGACCCCGGATACAAACTTTCCACTCCGGCAAGAGGCTGCGGTCCATCGAGACCAAAACCTCATGCCACAAGAACATTTCTTCCCGACTGCAGCTGGTCTCATCAACAAGGCCCGGGACCCCCACTGACACTGACTCTTATCCCACCCCATGGACACAACGAGTTACATTAATGTAAAGTATGCACATCTGACTCAATGCGCTACTTTAACGCACATTTTTTGGATTACTATCTCCTTGGTCAATATTTTGCCCATTCCATCCTATTGTTTTAACCACTGTACAGCACTTTTAATGTTAAAAAGAGATATATTTAAAATATTTTTCATATACTTTATTGTAGATTTTTTCCATTTTATGATTCTTTACTTTTGCAGTACTTGTTTCTTCTTTTCTTTTCTCTTGCTGTGTTTACTGTTATACACCAAAATACCAAGGCAAATTCCTTCTGTGTGAAAATGGCAATAAACAGGCAAGAAACCTGATTCTGATTCTGCTATGGCACAGACTGGAAGTCTTTTTTACACTACTACATAAACAATGTGACCCCAGATAACTTTCCTTATTAACTTGACACCAATCACAGAGGGTGAGATGGAGATAAAGAGAGGAAGAGAAGTTAGTTTATTATACTATTATATTAGAATTGAGAATTATATAAGAATTAAGCTAGAGAAAATTGAGGGGTTGAAAATAGTTGATAAAGTTAATATATCCAAAATATTGTGTATATTCAGGATTCTACTTTGAGAGAAGTAAACTTAATATTTATTGGCATTTTAGTTTGACCCTCATTGGTGAAATCTGTACAGCTGCTAACAACATCGACATTTGTTCTCATATGAGTTGCTGCTAGCATTAGCTAATTCTTGGGCATTGAAACTTCAAAAAACTTCAAAAAGTGCTCTACTAGTGCTACAGTCCAACATATTGTAAACACGACACATGGTTTGACACGTGTGTCACTGGGCAACAAGCCAGAATAACTGCAAATGGAAATAAAATCTCTGTTTAATGGCAGTGCAGAAATTTTCACATTCAGCAGTGGAACCTGTCAGCATTAGCTAATTCTGGGGCAAACGCTGAATTCCCATCCTGCATGATTGTCATTTTAGATGTAGATACTGAAAGTATTTTTGCATCATAACTGCATTTTACCATAACATCTTACAGAGCTCAGCCACACTTGCAAGTGTGAGCACCAGAACTACAGTCCACCATATTGTGAACACTACACTTGCTTTACAGTGCAGTAAATAAAAACGTTTCTTTTTTTAAATTCATTGTTGATTTAACAGGGAATGTGCTGAATATATTTATGTAATGCACCACATATATATATATAGCTAATTTTCACCTGCGGGCCCTTGCCAGTGATGTGCAAGTTGATGTAATAAAAGATTGAACAGTAACAGGCAGCTGCAGTGAATTAAAACATTATCACTCAAAACAAACATCATTATTACAACCAAAATAACTACAGATAACACACAGACAACTAACCGCTATATCATCGGAATGAGAACTGGAAAATAAAATCAGATCCATAACATCAATGCAGTATTTAAAATTGGCCAGAATAAGCAATATAGCCACTTAGGAATATATAGCTTTGAACTAACATGGTTCTCCATGAATTGACCCTAATTGTGAGACTGTGTTGGGCAGAGTTGCTGGCTCATGTTTAATTCCCTGGTAAAGTTCACAAAGCACTGTGGCACACAATAGTAGGCCATGCTGTAAGCGTCAGTAACTAGGATGAAGTGTATTAGGGCTGAAGGCGCTTCTCCTCTGGTAGAACTTCAAAAAGTTTTATTCCTCCAGAGAGGAGAGGAAATACACCCGACAGTGAGAGAGAGACGCTCACACAAAGGAAATGAGGAGGAGAGAATAAGAGAAACATGGAGATGCAGTGGAAACAGAGAGGGGGAAACAGAGAAAGGGAGAGAGAGCAGAGAACAAGAGAGGAGAGACGGGGCAGAAGGTAAAAAAAAAAAAGTGAGAACAAGAGATTACGTTAGAAAATAGGAAGAGAGACCAAAGACTGAGACTTCGTCCCAGACAATACCAGACAGACAGACAAAGAAAGAAAAGGAACGAGACAGAGATTGTGACCTGCACTTTAAAGGCCACTGGTTTCATTGAACATCAACAACCTCTCATTGATGTATGGCGATCACAGGGTGGGGGAGAAAATGAGAAAAGGGCACAGGTAAGGTGAGGATAGGACAGGAAGGAGGATAAGAGAGAGAAACAATGGCAATCAGAGGAGGACAAAAAGATTGAAAAGACAGAGAAGGGCACTAGAGAAAAAACACAAATGAAAAGAGAAAGTTTGGAAAGGAAAGAAACAAAACTTTAACCTTAAAACAGAGGAGATATTGATAGAGAATATGTGTCTATGTGTGTTAAAAATAGTGAAATAAAGAATCTAAGTAACAAAATGGAGACTTGACCCAAAACAATGAGTGAGAGTGAGAGACGTTGACATGCTTGTTTTAAGTTGTTCACTTCCTTGGCGTTTGTGATCAGATGCCTGTCATTGCATGTGACTGATAAGACCTTGTTACTGTAACTCTAACCGACTGTGTATGCATGTGTGCAGAACAAGACAACAAATAAAAATATTTCCCTTGTACTGTCATAGCCGACATCTGTCTATTTCCTTTTCTGTCAGTCTGTCTGTTTGCCTGTTTGTGTTGTGTTTGTGTCAGTATGTCTGTCTGTCTGTCTGTCAGCCTGTTTGTCAGTGTCTGTCTAACATCTTTCACAGCTCCTCTGCTGCCAAAACAAGACTAGAAATTTCCATCTTTTTTTGTTCAATTCAGGCAGATGGGTAAAAGCCTTATACAGAAAGACTTACAATGTGTGGTTTATTGTCTTGCTCGAGGGTCTTTTTCCAGGACACAGAGCAAGTTAACTGTGACTCTTACAGGATGGCCTGTAATGGAGCCTTGCTGTTGTACAGCACGAACAGAAAGGCAGAACCAGCAGATTCACAGCACAATTCCCTTATTTTCAGGGACGGGCCAGAGTCCACCAGAGTCAGAAGGTGATAGGTAGTTAGTATCATGGATGGCTTACTGAACAGGCACACTGGACACAGGCCCAGGCCCCCTGGACCAAAATCCCTGTACAAAGTGACATTTCTTATTGGAAAGTCAATCAACCGACTACAAAGAGACACAGAACAACTACAAAGAGAAACAAAATGACAAAAGAGAGACACAAAATAACTACAATGAGACACAAAATGACGACAAAGAGACTTGAAACGACCACAAAAAGACACAAAATGACCACAAAGAGATGCAAAACGACTAGAAAGAGACAGAAAACGACCACAAAGAGATGCAAAACGACTAGAAAGAGACACAAAACGACTACAAAGACATGCAAAACGACTACAAAGAGACACAAAACAACCACAAAGAGAAACAAAATGACAAAAGAGAGACACAAAACTACCACAAAGAGACGCAAAACAACTACGAAGAGATACAAAACAGAAATAAAGAGACTTAAAACAACTACAAATGACGGTATTTAGGAGGGCTGCAGGGCCTTTTAAATGTCTGCATCCTGGGGCCCGTTGTCTCATAATCTGTCCCTGGCTGTAGGCTATGTGGAGTTACAAATAGCAGCCATATAGTGACATTATTTCATGTTAGAAAATTTAAATTTATTCATTTGGCATTCATTTATTACCAGGACTGTCAGTGGGAGTCTTTTTTTTGCTCATTTTGCAAATGTGCCCCCCTTCTTGTGTTCTTGTGTAAATGATAAAACAAGATGAGTAGGCATTGAAACACAGGATCAGGCAGTGGGCGTCAGGAGTTTGTCAAGTACAAGTAGACAAATGTCAAGCTAAACATTTTAAATCACTTTTGTGCGCCTTAATGTGATAAACAGCTTCTAGTACTCTGTCAAAGTGAAGTCGATGATGCATGTAGGTTAGACACTCTTTGCAAATGCACATACCACTGCACACCTGCATTTGGAATTATTCAATTATGTCCAGTGTTTTTGCAATTTTACAATTTTCTGTATGAGCCACAATTAAACCAGTTTGAACAGGTTTGCAACGTGCTGATTGGGGACAAAATCCACCCCACTTGACGGTATCAGAGAGCACAAACACACGCACACAGTCATACACACGCAGTTGTGTTGACTAGGCTGTCCAATAAGCTAATGGTGGGGCACTTTGCTCGTCCCGTTCTGCCAATCTCACAGAGACAGTCAGCACCTGTGAGTGTGAAGAGGCGGCATCCAAAACACCACAATTTCCCTGATTGCATGCGAGCACTGAACAGAGAAGGGAGAGAGAGAGAGAGAGAGAGAGAAAAGTGGAAAGACAGAAAGTGAGAGATCGGAAGTGAGCATAAATTATAAAAGAGTTTTTTAAAGCCTCAGGTCTTAATGCTCAAGTTCTGGATTTTAAAAGACTTCAAATTCTTCAGTAAGAGAAGGAGTAACAGAATAGCCCACCACAACTGACCTGATATCCACCTCTCACCCTGCCCCTCCAGAACGAACACTTGACACCACAACTACAGATGGAGTCTCAAGGAAAATTGAATCGAACGCAACTGGATTTTTGGTTTTGTCTGTGAAGACGTTTCACCTCTCATCCAAGAGGCTTCATCAGTTCGTGCTTGTTTAACCAGGCTAGACTGGCGTTCGATTCAATTTTCCTTGAGATAACTATGACCTGGATGAATGAGAATATTCACAGGCTTATTACAGATAGAGTCAGTTTTCACACAATGGGCAATTCCAAATTGCAGATATTGTTTGCTCAGATTTACAGTTGTACAAGCTGACCATGCTGCCTTCAGGTTACCCTGGTAAGACAGATCCTTCTGCCACGAATGAAAGTTGGATATGCAGTCAAATTAACCTCTTTTGGCTATTGTTCCATAAGAACACCTGTTTGCATCTGATGACCACCAACAGTAACTCAAACTAGAAAAGAATGAATAACATCAGCCAACAATAACCCAAATATAGACCAAATCTAAAAATGCAATTAAGTAAATTTTGAAGTCATTTTGCCAGAGCAAAGAGAACTAATGTCACGTTAATGTCACATCTTAGTATCTTGTGTATATATATTAAAAAAAACTTTTCCTATTATTATATTTCATCAGTAAGTTTCCAGGTTGTTCTCTACTACATTGCTGGGTCGTTCATTTGCACTCGAATTGTAATTTGAATATTTTTCGACAGCACTCGAAACCATTAAAGCTATGCTACAAAAGTGGCAACATTACGCTGCTACATGTTCATGTCAACAAAACTGACACTTGCAGTCATGTTACCTCAGGTGTCACCAAATAAATGAAGCAATTTGTGGTATTTGCTCGCATCTGCCTCAAAGGACTTTTATGTTCCAAATGTAATCAGTCTGTTATTGCTGTGCACATGGAAGGGACAATAAAACAAAATTTAGCTGCGGAAATAGATGTATTGATCAGCCATGCCACCCCAGAAGCAAAAAAAGAAGCATATGAGCAATGCGGGTGGAGTTTTGTGAACGCACACCAAATTGGCAAAACCAGAGAGCAAGCAGGGAGCCAGGGGAATCGCAGAGATGAAGAAAAAAATGAAGAGAGAGTGAGGAATTGAAGCAAACTGTGACAAGAAAGATAAAGAGAGAAAAGCAGACGGACGACAAAATAAAATAGGGAGCGTATAAAAATGAATGAAGAACGGTTGGAGGAACACAGAGAAAGAGAATTATGGCGAAAGAGAGGGAGAGAGAGCATATTACTTATCTGCTATTCTAAGTGATTATGCAATAAAGCACTAAAAAGCATTGAGGTGTAAATATATGTATACGTTTTTGTTTTATTCGCACATTTTTCAAAACCGCCACAACAACATTGCTTTGTTTAATAGTCATGCCAATAAATAATTTAAATTCAAAGCAAGAGTGAGAAAGCAAGAGAGGTTTAAATTAACAGAGAGACACGTAGGTGGTGGTGGTGGTGGTGGTTGGGGGGGGGAGTTAGCATGAAGTCGGGTCAGTTGAGGACAATTTAGCAGCTTTCCACTGTATTCGTTCCACTTAGAAGAATTGGCGTCTCATCCACCGAGTGTGCTCTGTCAAATCCTGGAAGGTCCCGTCTCATTTAAGGCCTTTTAATCATATGAATCCCTATTTGACTGGATGGCAGCGGTGTGGAAACTTTCAGTACCATTGAATTCAAGGTATCAAAATGAAAATCTCATGGAAATTGGGGCTTCTGTAGAGAGTGTGCGAGTGACAAATGTAAAATAAAGTCAAGGTACTGGTGCCTTCTCAAGAAATACTTTGGAAGGCACAAAAAATCTTTATGTACCCATCGTGGTGGGAAGTAAGGGGGCGCTTAGGGTGCTCAGGTGCAGCACTCCTGCATCCAGTTGGCTGAGGTAGACTTATTTTTTGTTTTGTAGAAAGATTATTCCAGTCACTGTCACCCGCAATATCATTTTATTTAATCAATACAAGCCATCGTTTGCTGTATTGGACAGTGGCCCATAGTATTTTGTGTTTCTTGATCGGTTGTGGCAGGATAATTTGGACACTTTTCTTTAGGACTCTGTGCCATGCCAATGTAATCATCCTGATTAAAAAAATAATATTTTAAAAGCTGCTATAATCAATATTTTTATATTTAAAATGGACCAAATGAATGCGTGTATGTAAAAGGGGGTTGCTCGTAGTGACAAACCCACAGAGAATTATCACCCGACTCTGCCATTCCCTTCAGCTCTATGGAGCTTTATAGCATCTTTCAGCTCATTGCTTTGGTTTTATGGTCTGCAACTTTACTGTTTTGGTTCACTCACCAACCTCTTTTCCACACGCAGCAGGCTGCTGTTTTTCAGAGAGAAAGTTCAGATAACAGCAGACAGACGAAAGCGGCTAGCTGGTGAACATAGTGGTGCTTTAAGCTGGAGTCCTCAGGAGTTGCTGGAAACCAGACCAGCGACCAGTGAATTTTGGACTTTCATTAGGAGGCCAGAAAAACAACCCTAAATGAATGTTGTTCCGTATCTGCTGGATGTGTATATAAGCAACTGTTTGCTAACAAGTTCACCAACAATGTAAAAGGTGATGATATGTCAGTGTTTTGTTTACAGCTTTTTCTACTGCTCCCATGTGGCCAAAAAAGATTTTTCTTATTTTTATATTTCTTGGCTGAATTGTTGAATTCCAACATTCAATTTCAATGCAATGGTTTCAAATTAAAAACATATGATGTTATAGCATAGTGAAAAGTAAGCATGGGGGGTGGGGATGGGTGTCTTAGGCCAAGTTTAGACCAATTTGACCCCTGACTGGAAAAACACTGCGCTCTTATTCATTTAAATGGAGCCAGTCTGTCGACACAGCGGGGCGCCAACGAAGGGGGCAAAACAACGCAGGGACGTCTGGCAAAAAACCTGAACCAGGCTCAACTTTTGCTGCAGCGCAATTAAGCATAATTTGGCAAGGCTGCTGCGTTGGCCAGTCACATACATGCAAGCGCACATTCCTGGTGGATTGCTTTGTAACATGAACACGGCACTGTATTTCTCCTGTTTACCTTGTGATAGATACAATATAAGATACGCGTCTAATAAGCCTTTAAACTCAGAAATCTGGTCTCACTGCCCCCC
>NTHP01000307.1:945925-956261 GCA_003416845.1 Oplegnathus fasciatus
AAAAAAAAAAAAAAAACACATTTAGAGCCAGACTCTCTGATTTAGACCTGCATCATCAAGGTCATGGGCATGGGCATAAGAAATAGCAACAGAGAAAAACTTGCCCTCTTCAAAACACTGACAGGTTTGTTAAATATTAACGACAGCAGGGAGAAAGAAGAATGAAAAGGGAGAGAACGTACTGGAAGAATAATTGATGAAGGAGTGAAAATAATTGGTCGTAAAGTTGTCTTTCTTTGAGTAGTGGTGGTTTCACGCTCTCGGGAAGGGAGCAAGAGAAAACACCGAGGAGAGAAGACAGAGTGCAAGAAAGACAGGGAGAAGAACAACAAGAGAAAACGGAGAGGAGGGGATATGATTAAGGAGTGACACAGCAAGAGAGATGGTTGTGTTTTCCATTTCCTCTTTAGCCTCTGCCCAGTCAGCATGTTAATCTCTACAAAAGCCACACATTTCACCGACATACATCTACAACTGGCAAGATTTTAAAGATCAAAGTTAAGTTCTTACTTCCCTGAAAAGAAAAAAAAAATCGACTATGTTCTTATCTCATAAGCCACAATGAAAATAAAGCCAATATTGCCCTACTTTGACAGGACACAGCTGATGTTCAGATAACGGTCCACTGATCCTATTCAAATCTGGCTGCTGTCTAGGATTTAGCTTGATGTGTAGTTGTGTGCAAGAAAAATTCTGAACGAGTCCCAGCTGGAGCTGCTCATTACAAATGCAAAGCTAATTAAAATCCTTAAAAGGTATCTTTGATTTGGGATGTGAAAACACCTGCCAATTTTGGTATTAAATGACAAGACTGAAAGGTCTGCAGCCTCGCCAGTGGCTCCATCAGGCTGAGCAGAGAGGTGCTTTGAGCTAAATGCTAACGTCAGCATGCTAGCGCCCTCGTAACGTGGCTAAAATTTATCCAGTCCAGAAACTGCACAGCTCCTGTAGAAGTTGTTTCACGTCTAAGTTGGGGAAACGTTGCCAGGTTTTTAGAAGAAACAGGCGAACATTCAAGTCACAATAACTGACATCTAAAGGGACCGTAAGGAAGGAATAAGTCTCATCAGTGGGCTCTAAGCTTTATCTTTCCCCCCTAAAGGTTGTTCAGTGACCCAAGAAAATCCTCAACCTCGATACGTGCATGAAATCCACACTGTTACCACCTGAGCTCCTGCAAATGCCAGGACAGTGTGTGTGTGTTGTAGGGATTAACTTATGCTTGAGACTGTTTTTGATCCAAAACCTTTTACTTTTTGTACTTGTTGGTTTTATATACCGGTTACAGAACTTGAGTGTTTGACTTATATTTTTACAATACATTTCTAAAAGTTCTGTGCTGCCATATAACCAAAATGCCATGTCTAAACTCTCCAAAACTGGACATTATAAGTACTACAACTTATGGGCTCTCTGGCAGAACCACGTTATCATGTCCTTATCACAAAGCACAATACTTCATGCCATCCGGAGCAGCAAACCAGTCTGAAGCCGGTGACACATACAATTGTAACCACCAATGAGATCCTCCGATGAGTCATTATCATCATGGAGTGTGGCATTGTTCTTAAAAATAGCCTCTCCTATCAACTTCCGTCATCGTGTGTTACCTCACATTTCATATTCAAAAGTTGTACCTCTGAGCTATTAATAATAAATGAGTGAAGCTAATTTTATTTGAGGAAAAAAAAAAGCTGCTGAGTTTATATAACACCACTTGGTTCGAGCGAATGCACAAAATCTACATTTCAATCTTGCACTACTTTGATTTTAAATGCAAATACGTATGAAACAATAATATGGTGGAGCCAACATCAACTGGACCAATTTTAGACCAAAGGTTTTATGATTAGAAAATTATATAAAGGCAATTTTTTTTTTAGTATCACCAGCTCTCTGGTTTATTTTATATGTGTTGCAATAATGTATGTGTGTGTTTATTGTGTGGTATTGTTTATATGTGTTTTTTAACTGGCTACAACTATCAAACCATGTTTTGTAATTGCTAAATCGATAACCTCTCATATCTGTATAATATTATACAGATATGTAATAATACAATATATAATATAATTATATATATTAGCACAAAATCTGCACTCATGAAACGCAGAATTGTCACTGGATAATTAGGCAGGTTTAGAGGCTGGAAGTCTTCATGCTAAGCTAAACTAATCAGCTGCTGCCTGTAGCCGTACAGGTAAGACAGACGTGAGAGTAGTATCTTCTCGTCTAACTCTCCACTAGAAAGCGAATAAGTGTATTTTCCAAAATGTCAAATTATTTATTTAACTCTTACTGAAACGTAGCACCACTTGGTCTACCAGAAAGGGGGAAAGCAACGAGTTCAAAAGCTACTCGGCAGTAAGGAAAAGTCCAGCTTGTTGCAGAGCTGGCTAGACTTGTACAATCTTTCCCAAAAGTAGCTGAGAAAGTTGGTAAATCTACGAGTGTGAAACTATTTTAAGCCTCCAGTGATCCAGTTTTAACTTTTCTGGAACAAATTTTGTTGCTGAGAAATATTTAGCCAACTAGACTGCTCAGTGTGAAGGGAGAGCGAGTGAAAGACAGACAGGGAGAGAGAGAGAGAGAGATGGTGGAATCAGTTTGATGCCAAGAGCTGTGCGTTGACCCTGATTAAATGCCTCCCCTAACTCACTGGGACCACTGATAAGACCATTGCACTCTGGGCGGTGTGTTATGTGTGTGCATGTTCAGGAGCCAGAACAGGAGATAAGGTGTGTCTACACATGTGCATGCACCAGGAGTGTGTGTGTGTGTGTGTGTGTGTCCCAACACCAATTCTCCTGTGTAAACATGCTGACCTGGCACAACACCAGTAGACACTTTGAAGTTGGCAATAGCCACTGTAATCTCCCTTCCTCTCTCTCGCTCTCTCTCACACACATACATCCCCGCACACACAGTGAGCCAGAGGCGAGACTTAACACTGGCAACCTTCTGTGGCTTAGCATGTGGCCACTAACACACAGACTCCTGCATACACACACACACACACACAAATATATACTTTTCCATTGTCACAGACAGTAGCATCGTCTCTCACACACAAATGCACAAAAACACTGACTCTCACATAACCCTTTATTTTCTTTTGTTTAAGCCACCTATAATGGAAATTTCTGCTGACAGTTATGTGTGAGTGTGTGTTTTGCTAAAAGTGGCTAGCACTCTGGAGTGTATCACTACAGCCTCGGAGCATCTCCAGGTTTTAAATCAGACACGCTGACTTCCTGGCACAATCATCTGCGACTTTCCAAATGCATCAAATTCTGTGATAGTCAGGCTTTACATACAGTTTATGTGCACACTGTGAGACAAATAACATACAGCGTTAATAGTAAGACAAACTGTGTCTCATCAACAAGTGATGCTTTGCTTTTAAAGCAGTGATATTTGTGTGGTGTGTGTCCTCACCCAACAGAACAGTTGAGACAGCATGGCATGCACGTCGTAGGGTTAACCTTGCAGGTGATGCACACTTGATGAATTATAAGGCTTTTCTGGCTACCTTGTGCTTAAAGGTAAAAGGAAGTATTTCTTATGCCCACGGACAATCTGTGAAGGGTTGGCTCACCACAAAAATACAAAATTAAAAAAGTTCCTGTGGAAACTGCAACATCGGTGGATTATCTAGAGAAAAAAAATGCTCTGTTGTTCTGAGAGATGTTGCTGTTGAATTCCTTAAAGCTGCATGAATATATTTTTGGTCACTCAGGGGCAGAACTACGCAACAAGCTAAAAAAAATCCCATGCATTTGATATATTCTTGCCTTTTAAACTTAATGGCTAATATGTCAGCACACTATGGCCTGTTTACAGATCCAGCAGATGCAGCAACACTAGCTTTTCATTTTCTGTCAAATTCAAGTCCAATCTTTACTCTCCTTTTAGCTCTGTTTTGTTCTCCACCTACTCCTGAGAAAAATATCTCCGGAGAACTCCGGAGTTGGAGGATAATTCACAGTGGATTTGTTGCTTCCAGCAACACCTTTCACATTGCATGTAGTCACTTGACCTATTGTTCATATCAAAATATTGATTACAGCAGCTTTAAATGCAACTTTTCCAATGCTTTGAGCACCAATAATGCCATTTCATTCACCTCCATTGTATTGTAGCAGATAAAATCTCAGCGATGTAATATATCTTAAAACCTGGGCAAATAAAGTAAAACCTAAACAGCATTACTGAATACCACTAGAAGCAAGAGAGTAAACATATTACTTTATAATTAAGGTGAACTCACGATTTAACATAACCAGGTGCTATCGGGTACTATGTCTACTCCTTCGTCAGAGGTTGGCTGCAGACCCGACCCAGTGCAATGAGATTCACTGGATGCTAAGTGCCTCGACTCATCCCCGCCACACTTTGTGTGTGTGTTTAATTCTTTTTTTCTGTGTTATGTTTGGTCTCGTACTGCATATGACCTGTATGTGTGTGAGACCTTTGTTTTTGTGTTACTATTTACTGGAGCATATCAGTAAATTAATTCTTATAAACCTGTCACCCCACAGTGTAAAAATGTATTTTATTCCTTACATGCAGTTCATACAGGAAGATGAAAGCCATTATTCATGCACCCTGTAAGACACCATTATCACTTGGTGGATTGTAAAATAACAACACATTTCTGACCCTAAATAACCACTGCAGCAGGGTTGACTGTTTCCAGAACGGTGGCAGACAAGGAGGCTGCCTTAGGTGGCTGCAACATGGGTGAAAGCCTGCTACTTCATTACCTCATTGCCCACTGGTTATGTCCCACTTTCACATTCCCAGACACACTGAAGAGATTGCCATTGCACCAACTGTTGTTGGCCATGTATCATTACCTCAATATGTCAAATTATGAGTAAGCATCCACAGCGGAGATGGTGAATCTACCATGTTATAATATGTCGAAGGCTCATTGACTAATTCTTTCTTATTTGGGTCCAGGACTGAAGAGGTTTAGGAGCCCCTGATCAGATAGAAAGCTACTTAGGGTATTAAACTGGGGCAGGGGGTTCTCAGAACTTTTACCACACAGGATTAAAATTGAGTTAATTTAATCTCACCCTGGGACTCAGGCACACTAGTAAACTTCTCCTTGTACAGGGACCCACCGCAAACAACCAAAAACTAATTTTCAACCCAGTTTTAGAAACTACAGGTCTAGGGGAATAGAAATCTAGGGTGGGGTGAGGTATAAATTGGAAAGTTAGCGTGTTGTTGAGCTCATGTTGAGTGTTCATTTCCTTTTGTAAGTAAACTTAAATTGCTTTTAATACTTTCTTTAATTTTCATCGATTGGCTTTCTTTATTATTTGTTCTTATTTTGCTTGTCAGAATTATACAGAGTGGCTACTCACTGTGAACATTTCAATAAAATTTGCAACGCCCTTCATAAGTAATACGCACAATAAAAATTTGGTCACAAAGAAACTAAGTTAGGCAGCTCTTGCTAATTGGCGTCTTTGTTTCTTCTGCCTGGGTTGCCAGATATGCAGATTCCAGGCAGTGTTTTGGCCAGCAGGCAGATAATCTTGTTAGGAACAATTAACTCGGTTGTATTGTTGAATGTAAACTCAATCCCTCACACAGAAGCATTCAAAACAGCACCTGGCACCACAGCCAAAAAACTCCAACAAAATGTCAATGAGGATCAACACTCCTTCACTGAAGAACATAACAGCCAAAGTCATCCAAACCTTTACACAGTGTGAACGGAATACCAAAGAATAAAGCAAATAAAGTGAACTCTCACTCTTCTGCATCACAGATGGTGCAAGTCATCTCTGTGTTTATTGCTGTGAAGAAATAAAACAATCACAGAGGAGACTGGCATCCGGTATACATTTGATAATACTGGGCACCAGTCTGGATTTCTTCGTAAACCTGCCGGATAGCTGTACAGCATCAAGCAGGAAGAGGGTGCTGTTCTTCCAGCTGTCACAAAACCCCCTGAGGGAAATATCTGACTATTTAGCTGCTAAATGCTCCACTACATTCACCAGCTAGTTGATAACTGTGTTTGTCTACCATTTGGCGCAGAGCAGGTAGTGCACAGTCGGCTTTTAGAGCTTTTTAGCTAAAACGGCTGCCTGCTATGGCTGAAAGCGACGTTATTAGAGCGGTGAGAGGTCGGACAGCTAAACTGAGCTGAAACTCACTGTAAAACTCAGTAAACCAGATTCAAGTGATACTGACACATTGTCATTTTATACATTGCTATAGTAAAAATATCCATTATAGCTACTTTAAATACTTTTAGGCCAAAAAAAGTAAATTAATGAATGCATAAAAAGTATTTCTCCACCAGAATTGTATCCTTTGAAACAGCATTTATACCCTAATGTTATAACAATAATAATAATAACAATAATAAAAGTAATTATTATTATTATTAATGCTGGGAAATAAAATGCACAAACAAGAGTCTACAGCCATGCTAGCAGCTAATGTGGTGCTTTGTGTTAAATGCTGTCATCAACATGTTAACATGCTCCCAGTGACAATGGTAACATGCGGATCTTTAACATGTTCACCATCTTAGTTTAGCACGTTAGCATGCTAACATGTGTAGTGTTAAGTACAGCTGAAGCTGATGGGAATGTGGTCACAAACCAAACTATCGGACAAATTGAAGTTTTGACCTGATGATGGCGCTGGCTGAAAAGTTATGGGATCACCAGAACTATTACAATTCATCCCGAGGGGAACATGAACGTCTGAACCGAATGTCACGGCAATCCATCGAATGGCTGTCAAGACATTTCAAATCATCATTTATCTATTATCTACACAGGTAGCACAATGCTACAATGACACACCTATTGATGCTTGTAGCTCTGTAAGAAGAGCAGAGCCCTAAATCAGCTGAAACCATAAAAAGCTATGTTAGTAATAAAAATTTATTGTATAGGCCTATTGTTTGGGTGTCAAATAAGTTACCTTCAAAATGAGTAGTTCCTGACTTGTTTTAGTGGAAAGTAGGCTAATACGACCTGAAAAATCACGCGTTTGATTTTCACCACACGTTCTTTCATCTGACAGGAAATTTCATAAACCCACAGAGTGTGTTTTTAGTTACGAAGCAGCTAGTGTTGTTCACAGAGGCCTGACAAACTCAATAAGACGTGTCTATGACAGCTTGTTGTGAACATTAAGCCAAATATATACCTCCCAGCACAGGTACAACAACGCTGTCTGAAAAGATTTGAAAGAAGCATTTAAAATTAGTTTTGTTTAGTTGAACAAAAAGAACAAAATTGCAAGACAGTATTCAGAAATGCACACAGGAAAAACTGTATTTTTTAGACATAAAAAATGGGCCCCGCTACATTTTAAATGCATAAGAATAATACGAAGAATAAGATCGGATAGAGAACATATATATACATATACTCTCTGCACTGTCCACTTCTACCCTCAGATAGAAGTTGAAGAACTCAGCCTGCTGTCTGTCATGAACAAGAATAGTTAGCCTCGCTCACATGAGTGTGGCTAATTCAATATGACATCTTTTTAATAAAGGCAGTCTGGCCACTGGGAGGAAGGGACCAAATACAGAGAGAGTACAGATATCACAGGTGGGGAGTAAGAAAATGTAAATAAAGCAATAATGAAGGTTTTAAAACTTTAGTGAGTATAGAGGGATTTTTTGGTAAAATCAAAAGAGCTAGTAAATGAAGAGAGCCTCTGGACTTGACCTTCAATAATTTGCTAGCGTTGCTGATTAGGATAAAATAAGACCATCCCAGAACTATCTCCAGCATTAATGTGTGGAAATAGGCTGTTGCAACAATACCAAATTATGAAGTCTTGCTGGTGTTTAAGTCAGTTATTGCTGCCATGATGTAAAAAAGGTAGAAATCATGATGCAGTGACGCCAATTGTGTTACACAACAGTCCTATTCGTCCTTTTTGTGTTGAGAGGAATAGATAGAACATTCATTCATGTGATAATTAGCTTTGAGGTTGAGAATCAGATACAAAGACGGAATCAATGTCATTGCTTAATGCTATTTAATTTGTCATTAACTTGAAATGCAAAACCTAAAAATCAATGTTAACTTCACTAAATAAAGGTCCCATGAAATGAAAACATCTGTCGTTACCTTGTGTCACAAGGTGTTCTTAAGGGATCTATCTATTGTTTTATGCCAAATAGGCAAATAAATGAGTGCGTAATTAATGCATATTTTCAAGTTAAAAGTTCAGAATTGTCTCATCCAACAAAGCAGTGATTTTTACATTGCTAACCATAGACACAGGGTGCATACAAAACTCTATGTGTTAAATTGTGATAATTGAGAGTGATACATAAAAAATGAGGCAATGCTGCCATCTTTAAAAAGAAATAAAACAAACCTAAACAAAAAACTTTTTTTTTCAAATTTTAGACCTGAACCTGACTCCGTACTGATCGATAAAGACACATTTATCAGCTTTGGAGACACAGAAATACTTCCTCACAGTATTGACCAGATGAACATCGCTGGTAAAGTTTCCCATCACTCTCCCATCTGAATTTGACAGTTCAAACAGTCAGACCATTATTATGTCCATGTACAGGGTGCAGATCACGCAAGGTCAAACTGTCAAACTGTAGCCTTTACCGAATCACTGGGGATTTTGAGCTCTCCTTAAACCAAAACTATAGTTGAGGTGTTAATTAACTTCAGGGCAACTGCCAGGGGGGGAAAAAGTATTTTTTGAGTGTGTGTGTGGTCATTGTCACAGTTATTCCACTGTTGTCAGTGGGGCAGCCCCAAGTGATTGTAATGAAATCTGAGTAAAGCTCCACCAGCCATGCCAAGCTCCGTGGAAACCAGACTAGTTAGTAAGCTCTGCTTATGGCCCTGTTTGGCCCCAGTGAAGAAACAACAGCACTCCAGTCTCACTACTGTTGTAATAAGAATTCAGGCTATACATCCATAGCACTACGTCAGCAAAGAGGACCCAAGCAGTATCAACTTATCTTATTATCCTGTACTTTTCCATTGCATCTTATCTGTGAAATACGTTTTTGGTACCAAAGGACATATTTTGTATTGATTTTCTAAGAGTTAGACTCAAAATCTTGATATCTTAATGCATTTTTAATAGCTTGGGTTGGTCTCATTCTGTAAAAACTGCAGAAAAGAAAAAAAATGGAGCCACAAGGAGACACAAGCTTAAATGCATTCGGGTGTTCTTATAGTATCAAAAATCTGGCATTTATTTCAAGATAAAAGATAATAGAAAACAGAAGCATTTATGAATCGTGTGACTAAAGCAGTGGTTCCTGATTGTGAACCTTGGGACCCAGATTATTGGGATTTACCCAGCCAGGTAGTTAATTCAGCATCCCATGTGTATATCACTCAATGAGTAGATGAAGACCAGCAGGGCTTTGAGTCTTAAGGACCCAGATACAGAACCACTGGAATAAAAGACGATAAAAAGCATGAATTTATTTTTGCTCACATTTACAGTAACATAATAATCCCTCACTATTACTGCAAACAACTCCCTGCATTGCTCACTTCCTGCTCTAAAACCTCAGCCCTAAACTGCAAAATACTCTTATAATTTCTAATCCAGCCTGCTTTCAAACTACACATTTAACACATGCGTCCCAGGGATTTTCAGAAGAGATGATGATTGGTTCTGCTTTGGAGCAAACAGCACAAAAATATTAGTGAATAAAAGTGTAGTCAATGCTGTTGGATTGCCGCACTGTAACAAAAAAAAAGTCTAAAGATGAAACTATATGAGTGTTGAATACAATTAGCTGAATGTAGAGTCAAGAAAGAAACTTTTCTGTCAGTGCAGGACTGATGAAAATGATATTATTGCTAATTTAATTGGCATTTTAGGTGATTTTTTTCCAGGCATCAGTGCAAGGGTCAAATATGATCAGTAAGTAATATTAAGGACTGCAGACATCAAAGCCAGACTGCTCTGAAAATAATGACTGAATAAAATATTAATTTGACAGAGCATAAAGTATTTTTTTCAAAATCAGGTAAAGAAGCAAGAAAAGCAAAGAAGTAAGAAATAGTTTTTTTTTAAATGGAGGGGTGATAAATGCACATTTCTTCTGTATTAATAACTAACTAACAAATTTTTTTGTACCACAGTGAAACATGACTTCACAGACAATCTCCCATTGAAAAGGCAAGGACTTAGCAGCAGTTATTTAAATCGAAGTCCTGGTGCTTCTGTCATCCAGCGTGACTAACAGGATTTGACATGGTGACGAGTGGACGGGTCCCAGGTTCACAAAACACATTCTGTCTGTCTGACCCCCCTCTCTCCACACACACACACACACACACACACA
>NTHP01000307.1:959659-1002457 GCA_003416845.1 Oplegnathus fasciatus
AATGTAGTGAAGTAGATGTATTAAGTAGCGTAAAATTGAAATACAAAGGTAAAAAGTGCCTCAAAATTGTTCTATAACATTGTTGGATGCAACAGAACTAGAGATATTGACGCCTACATTACCGCCTACATTACCCATGATGCAACTCCAAACAGAAACCCCAGACTTTCTTGCTGTGAGAAGACCAGCAGTACTGACAACTATACCACATGCCGCCCATGTACATAATAATATTACATTTATTTCAAAACCCTTTGACTAATTATTCTGAATTAAAGTCTCTCATAACTTCCTAAATGGTAGCCTATATGAAATATGTTGTTCCTACAAATAACTCTAATGCTGTAATCAGTCTATTGGCACAGGGGGAGATGCAGAATACACGCTGGCTCAAGGAGCGTCACAGCCAGCACCTTTTAAAATAATTACTTTGAATATGTAGATTTGAGGAGCAAAACTGAACTCCTGCGAAGACTCAAAGTACAAAGTTGATTACGCGTCTTCAGCATGGGTTGATGAATCTCTAAAGCCTCTGCGGAGAACTTTTGTGTAATCCTGCTCTGGAGCTCTCACCATCTTTATATTAGAAAGATTTTTTTTTTCTCAGCCTGCTGATCTGTTCACTGTTTGTTTTGAAAAGAGATTTACTTTTCGAGGCAATTGCAAGGGCTTATTTATTTTGTGTGCCACTGTACTTCCCCAAACCAGATATTGGCACTTAAAAAAGATAATATATCAACATAGCAGTAGAAATAGGCTACTAGAAGGCATGAACAGTAAACATTGACTTAATTTACTTAGCGTCCACTCTGTTAGCCTGTCTGGACAGAAAAGAACACTAAATTGAAGGAAGAGGATCTAAAATTGAGTATCTCCTTCCTCAATTGGCTTTGAGTCATCCAGCTTTACTTCCACATCTACTTGGCTTTATCGCACAGTGACCCAAAGTAGACTTTAGCTGTTGACTCATCTATTTAGAAAGCGGTAACTATGAACAAACTGATAGCTTTTTCTTTGTTTGACTATCAAGTAATTCAATAAACTAGAAAAACTGACATTGTTTAAGACAAATTTAGCTTAAATTCTCAACTTAAATTGATTACAATTGGCTAATCCTGCAAACAAACGGCTTTAATGCAACTCCCTCACATCTTAATTCCTCAGCACTCTAGAAGGGTACGCTTTAAGGGAGATAAAACATATGCTTGTGCCTCCTGTTAACTGCAAGAGTTGCATTTTGCTGTCTTACTGTAGCACAAAATATAAATAAGAGTAGTTTATCGCCAGTTGTTAAAAGGCTTGGCACCAAATTGTTCTGGTGTAAGGAGGTTACATTTCGGATCCCAGGAGTTAGCTTCAATTGGCGGTTAGTGCTGCTAAGTGGTGCTTTAGAGGTGCGCTGACTATGCTATACTAAAAACACAATCCCATTCCTCTTCTTTAACTAAGTCGTCTGCAAATGCACAAAAATGTTCTTCTCATTATTGCCACGAGAAATTCCCAGCGTTAAAACGTTCAAAATGATGCACTATTCCCAAAGTGCTTTGCAGCAGTCACGGAGCAGACTGCTGTAGCTATAGTACGGCAGCTCAACTACAAGTGTTCTCATTCGGGGCTTTATCTTTTGCTAATAAAATATGCGATAGGAAGAGCGATAGCTGTAAGACAGCCATCTGCACAGTGATATTACTGTGCATCTCGTAATTACTTTCTTGATTTTGTAAGGCAGAGAGCCGGGCCAGTTCACGCTCCTGTATGACTGTACCTGTCTGTCCATCTGCTCTGTGGGATTACAGCATAGTTACTGTATGTGATGCTCACTCCAGCAGTAACTGGAACAGAAATAACTGTAAGGATTTCTAAATGAAAAGTGCCTGTTGGTTATAAATTTATCTATACAATCATAACAGTTGCAGAGTTACTCTAATTGGAAATCTGATTACATAATCAAAGGATTGAAATTACGACCAGTAAAAGGGGTTTGCAGGCAGAGGGCCAGGCCAATTATAGCCCCTATACCACTGTGATCTTACTTGTGTGTCCATCTGCTCTGCTCTGCTCTGTGGGATTACACCAAATCCTATTGAGCTCAGGGAAAGGCAGCCAAGATCAGTAGGCCCCAACTTATCAAGACAAACCACCAGTACAAGAGAGGCTTGTCTTTTCTAACAAAGCACAGGATGGATTAAAAAAGAATGATCATTCGCTGATTAATAACGCTCCTCTGAGTCGGTACAATTAGTAGACAGCACGCTGAATATCCGATAATGCTATGATGGAAATCAAAAGTGGTGCAGCGTGAGGCACAAAGCCCAAGAGTCTGGTGGTTTGAGATACCATCACATAACTGAGGGAACACAGTTGATTTTATAATATTATTGATCCATAAAGGTGAAATTCTCTTTCCACTCGCTTGACTCCACAGGAAGTAGAGGCACCGCAGTGCAGAACTCAGTTACACAAGCAGGTAGAAAGTTGTACGTTTTTCATAAAAAAGCTGCTGCCTTTCAATCACACCCTGTGCTATTTATATCCACATATATGTATCGAGGTCTCTGTCTCTGTTCCCTTTTTCTCTCCTTCGCGTAGACAAGAAGCTCTAACCTTACATTGTACTTAATCTTTTAGGTATTTATTTTAATTAATTTGCCTTAAATAAATGTGACATGACAGTAATTCAACACGTGGATGTGCTTTCTTCTGTACTCTTACTAATACCAATGCAAGGGAAGGTACACACTGAATAATCTTTAGTTTGAGAAAGCATGGGGTAAGTTACTCCTGGGAGGTCCCATAGAAAAGCGCGCGGAAGCAGCTGTGGTGTGGAAACGGAGGTTGGGCGGTTAACCAGACGTACATTTGCAAACCAACCAGTGTGTCCTCATCCTTAAAGTGTTTTCTCTTGCAAAACTGAAAAATACTATTTGATAACGCTTTCGATAGAGCATAAACCTCACCATTGTCCTACTTGTCGAAGTTTGTTTTTGAGTGTGGAATAGGCTCATTTGTTGCCCCATGTGGCTGTTGGGGAACCCCCCACTACAACTGCGGTTCTCACCAACGGAGAAGTATCAGTGGGTGTTTTCCACCCCCTGTGGTGATTAAAACCACCCAGAACATCATTGATACCCATCTACAAAACATCTTCACAGAGCCCACAGGAAACTAAAAGACAATACCCACTCCAGCAATAGCCCTTTCACCCTGCTGCCCTCTGGCAAGCGATATAGAAGTATCTGCTGCCGTACCACCAGCTTCTTTCCTCAGGCTGTGAAATTTACATTGAACTATCCTCTTATGTTGGTCTTGTTATGCACATTACCATTACCTTTGCACTACCCTCACTCCCACTACTACCTCAGTGTCTCTTGCACATTATATTCCTTGTAAATATAAATTTGATATACGAGCATCCAAGACTGGCTCCCACACAGTGTGAAAACACCACACAGTGGATGTGCAGGTCGTGAACAAAACTTTTTTTGAACATAACCTGCAACCCCACAAAATCATGTACATGTAGCATGGCCTTGGAAGTGACACTAGGTTAGGTTACTACTGTAGGTAGGTAAGCCAGATGTGCTGATGTTTGCAGCTTACACTAGAGCAGACAAACACACAGTTCATTCCTTACAATTTTGCTCTTGTGTTTTTGGTTTTGGTAAGGCAAAAAGAAAAAAGACATGACCCTCCAAACCCATTATATTATGGAGTATCGCCCCATGCACATCACTTTGAAATATAGAGAAATCCAAAGCTTTACAGACCTGCCGTGCCCAGTTACGGTTGCTAAGCTATGGTTGGCCAATCGCTGTTCAGAAGAGGGGTTTAACAAACAGTCAATTACATCCTAAAAACCTCTGAGGAACCGTCCTGTGAGAGTGGGCATTGTCCCATTTTCGGAGACTGAATATCAGCCAGTTCATTTTCTTATAGGAATCTGTGAGAAACAGAAATGTAATGAGCACGTGTCAGCATAGGTTATGTAATATGTATTCTGTTTGATAACAGAAACAGTAAAGGACTAATTCATCAATGAAATCAAACAGAATGATAAGAGTGAGAGCAGCAGAAACACTGAGACAATTACAAAGACAGAACGCTAAAGAGATTTAAACAGTAAAAAACAAACAGAAAATGGAAAAAGGAAGAATAACATGAAGGAGAAGATTCTATCTACTGTCTGCCATCATTAAATCCATCCCATGCTGGAGCCCTTCCTAGTTCGTTTGGTAGAGCAGATGTTAATAGCTTAACAGGGCTAGGCAGTAAGTGTTTAATTAGGTCTGGGAAAAATGATTTATTCAACACATCTGGGCCCATAAAATAACACTCTCTGGACTCTGTCCTTTATGACTCTCAAGCTGGATTCCCTCCCACACCTCAAAATATAACTGCCTGGTGTGGCTTGAGCTCTCAGTCTTGACGAGCAGACTCACTTATGAACACTGTCTGCGTCCTGTAGTGATGTCATATCTCCTGAACGGAGCGGAGAACAACTGCACCTAGTGGGAGGAGAGGCGCAGCAGGGGGTGTGTCGCTGACGATCAAGCAGAGCAGTACAGTTTTAGTGTCGAGGATTACTGGGATTTGTGCATGTCGCCTGCCTGCTCAGACCACATCAAAGCCACATGCTGCTAGGTGCAGTTCTGCTCTGTCCTTTCATGGATGATAGCTTTGACTTTGATATTTCCCGCAGGCAGGAGTACAGAAGACACGTTTTTCTCAGACAATGTATGTGTGGCTGCGGTGAGAGTGACCACACAGCGAATGGCCACTTAGTGGACTGTCATGGTGGCCACTTGCTTTATACATATCAGGGATTGACTGGTGGATGCAACTTCTGTGTGGCTCTTTGCCTGGTATCATTGAACCGCTTCCCACATTGGGCAATGGGTTCCTCTTGGACAGGAAGGAGCACATGTTAAATTTAATTTAAGGTGCCATGTATTTGTTTGTAGCTATTTTTGCACCTCCAGCACAAGGACATCAATTTTTTGGGCAGATCTGTTCTGGGCTCTTCTTTTCGCCATAAAATTGTCATACTGTCATAATGCCATGGCACACACTGTGTTGTTTTGAAAGGAAGGGAGAGCAGGTAACTTGATTGGCTCTGGCTCATGCCAGCTGCTACACACCCACTAACAATGTGTGTCTAACCTCAATAGTGCAGTTGCACCCTGCGGATCTGGCCGAATAATTTCAGTCACCAGGACCTGTGTGCTCACACCAGCCACCCTTTGAAGGGGAGTTGCATCATGTGACACTGGTTGAACTGTTGATTCAGGGGACTTAATGTGATTTTAATCGGAACTCGACTGTTGACCGACACTTTATCTGCCTTTGGCTGCATATTTGCGGTGCATTATATTAGCACCTTGTCACCCTGCACCTTCAGGATAACAATATTATTTTTCTACTTGGTAAAGTCGGTCTGTACTCTCCCTGTTGAGTCATTTTCATCCTGCACGACTGTGATTGGCACAGCTGTTTATTAAAAGTTATGAGATTAGGAACGCGGCTAAGATAATGATTAATTACTACACCCCTCTAATTTATATTGCACTTAAGTAAAAGAATATTACGTCTTATATGAATGATGGCCAAATCTACAAAAGTAAGATGCAGGATGTGAAAATACAGGTATTTCAGGTTGCATTCTGGTTGCATTCTGTTTTAGGCTTACCTGCTTAATAGATTTGCTATTTCTCTTTAAGGAGAGTTGACAGAGGCATCTTTCATTTACCCATTGACTGCAACGTGATGGTCCTGTCTATAACATTCTTTGCAGTAGGCTTTCTTAAGTCCCAGTAACAACATTAGTTTAACTTCATGGCACTGCAAATAACTCAATCAGGATTTGGTGGAATTGTAAGCAGGTTGCACGTTAAGAATATACTGCACCTGTGTTAGATTCATGTAAGAAAAAAAAAGACAAAATAACTTACATCCACATTGTGCTCAAGCTGTCAGGCATTTCAGCTGAACGCCTAGTGCTAAATGCTTCATTCACATTTTACATTCTAATATGACACATACTGACTGAAATCTAAAAATTCTTCAAATTAGCTGTCTTTAAAGCAACACCAGCCATTTCCTCTGAAAATGATGAGTGATACACAAGAAAATATGCATAATAATAACTGTGAAATCTAGTGTTGCTTTAATCACTGCCACTGGCGTGAAGCACAGAGGCTTTTCAGTGGCTGGATGGACAGCCAGAGACTACAGTAAATCCTGTTGATACTCAAGAGTGATTTAAAGTGCTTTCCACTAAAAAAGGCTACACTTTAGTTCACAGGTCAACTTGGTCTCTATCCCTGACAAAACAAATGGTAAGACATTCTTAAGTCAGCTAACTTTAACTGTGGCCAAGAGCAGGCTCTCTTCTCCTCTGGAGAAAAAAGTTAGCACGAACAATACAGATTTCACAACTGTACCATGGATGTCAGCCTCAGGCTAACTCTTAAAAATGTGAGCAAAGGTTGCATCCGTCTTTAGGGCACTTTTACGCCATTTTGCAGGACTATGAATACTACATACAGTTGGGTCTTTATTCCTGATAAAATAAAAGGTAGCACATTCTTAAGTAAGCTAACTTTAACTTTGGCCAAGAGCTGGCTCTTTTCTCCTCTAGAGAAAAAACAATACATATTTAACAACACTACTGTTGACGTTAGCCCTCAGACTAACTGTTAAAGTGTAACCTTTTGGACGTCATTCTCAGTCTGCATATTGCAGGGCTATGAAAACTGTATACAGTGTGAAATAAAAAGAAATACATGGAACATTGCTTCACATTGCTGCTACGTTACAATGCACTACTTAATGTTTTGCACTTTCCTACAGCCTTCAACATATGAAATAGAAAAGCACATCTGAAATAAAAGTGACATCCATGTACAGTAGCTAATCAGCAGTCAAAATCTGTAAAGTGCATGCAAGTGTTTCCTCAAGCCCGGTACAGTCAAAGAGGGCCATCCTGCTGAGAGCAGCTGCCATCCTGACTCAGAGATATTCATTGATACTGGCTTTGCTGCACAGTTTGAAACTCACAGTCTAAATGCTGTTTCAAAAGAACCACGTTAGAACCATGTTAGTGAGGTCTAAATAATGTCATAGAAAATTACTTCACACAAGTATCAATTTCAGTCCTGCAAGGTCTAAAGTCAGTTTCAAACAATTTCATTAGTATTGGTTTCAGCTGTCAGCTTTCGTGTCACATGGTCAAATGCTGATTCAGGGGCATTTCCATCCCACCAATTAAAGATTTTGCAGGGGGAAACACTGATACACGATTCTGCACCAAATAGAGTCTGGAGGACAGCCAGTTAAATCAGCCTCAGGGCTGATTTATGGTCCACATTTCTTCTCTAACAAGACCAGACGTTAATAGCAGAGACCCAAAGCTGTTTACAATATAAACTGAACGTATCACATTCATATTTGTGTTATTTGTGTGTGTGTGCGCAAGTACTCGCACGGACGTGCGTGTCTCTAAATTGGGTTCTGATTGCCTTACACCGATGGCAAACCTGTCCTCCATTCACATTACATATACAGTATACAGTATACACACATACATTACTTTTCTATTTCACATTCAGTTCAGGTGACCTATAATTGTACTCTTGTTCCCACATAATTAGAACTCCCAAAGTGCACACATAAACAAAACATAGTTGTGTACTTGGAAAAAGGGGCTGAGGTAAAAGTAAGTTAAACTAAATCAAAAGAACTGAGCGGTTGGCTCACATTAAAGACACAATCTATGATCCCATTGTTATCTGGTGCTGTTATACACTTATTTGCATTAGTAATATGTGTAAAGCAAAAGAGGCTAATATATATCATATTTTACCACCAGTTAATGCTCATTTTCCAACTATAAGTCAAATATGTATGTGAATAAACCTACACTTTCTATGGTCCAAAAATACTAATAAAGTATCACAGTTAATTTATCATTATGTTGTTAAGTCAATGGCCATTTTTGCTGTATTTTGTCCACACTAACTCTCACTAAAGAAGCAGCCAGCCTGCCAGAGGTGAGAGTGGATTTAGCTGGCAGCTGGCACTTCAGGAATCCTCTGGACTCCAACAATATCACAAAGGATATCCAGCAATTTAATTTCAGCAAGCTTTGCTGGCATCATTTAATGAATAAACTCAAGAAAATCAAAAAAAGATGAATATTAGATTTTAGAGAAAGAAAACATTTAATTCCAAAGTAATTTTGACTGTGGGTTAAAAGTCGATTAATTTAGATTAATGACTTAAAGCAGCTCTGTGGAACTTTTCATTTTGTGTTGATTTTGGCGGTCTCTGTGGACAAAGGCGGTAGTGTTTCACCTAACATGAGGGTTACATGTTCCCTCTGTTTCACTCCCCGCCGCAAGGAGACTACTTCCTCAGGAGGAGAGCGGGCGGCGGCTCTGGAGACGGACCTTCAGTTAGTGGCTGAAGCAACTCGAATTCTGCCAGTGCAAACCCCAGCGGTGTTTCGTCTGATATCGTGGAAAACCACGACCCAGCAGCAGGCATTAAGAATAACTATTAGAAATAGCCAATCTTCTCGCTGTTTGCTTATGTAGGTCATATAGAGGCATCAGCATTAAATTGAGACTGTTTCATAACCAGTTAAAAACTCTATAGAATACTTTTAATGAACTGGTAGCAGTCACTGGAGACTCTCCCTGGTGTTTCTGCCACGGTTGGTGCACTGACACCAAACCTTTGTCAAGACTCGCTCCTCACGTGTCACACCACTGAAATCCATCGTCTTCAACTGAGGCAGGGCCGAAATCACATGATTCCTAAACACACACACAAACGCACATGCATACACACTGAATTAGCTTTAAATCTCCATGGATATTTTGCGTGTTTCCATATAATAAATCTAAATTCAATGTTGAATAAAGAAGATATTTTTCAGTCAATGCAAAGTAGACTGTGTCTGTAGTTTCCTTGTATTTCATATAAATGATAGTATGAAATGAGATGAAAGTTAAATCAAGAAGCTGAATGAATGAGAAATTTAACCAGTGAAGGGTGACCTTCTTTCTGTGTGTGTGCGCATCCGTTGTTATGCAGATGGAAACAGGAGATGAATTGTAACATGAGCTTAATCTCCATTTAAGAGCCTATTAAAATGTCACCTACTTGCCTGCCAAGTATCTCTGTTTCCAGTGGTGGAAAGTGACTAATTACATTCACTCAAGTGCTGTTCTACGTACTGTACAAGTACTTGTACTTTACTTAGTATTTACATTTTATGCTACTTTATACTTCTACTCCACCACATTTCAGGGGAAATGTTGTTCTTTTCACTCTATTTTTTACCTTCACTATATTTATTTGACAGTTCTCATTACTATTTACACAGAAGATTAATATTTTAGATTAAAAAACATATGATAAGTTTATAAAATATGTTTGTTTGTCTTTCTGGTTCTGTTCTGATCAATCACATTTAGCTCTTTTTATGACCCAGAAGCAATGGCTGCAAATAAAAGCAGCCAAACATACCAGCCAGGCAGAATGTGTGTGTAAGTGAGTTTGGGAAGAAAATGAAGTCTCCACCTGTAGCCTTTGTGGGTTTCTATGGTATTTCCATGTAGCGTGATGGTGTGTAGATACTGCAGCTCTCCCAGCTTGTCTACCTCTAACAGGTTCCAGATGCTGTTACCGTGAAGGTACAACACACGCAGTTCATGCAGCTCGCACAAAACCTGGAACACAAATGCACACATGGTCAACAGAGTTGCAAATTCAAATCAAACAGAGGAAGCAAACATGCAAACAGAGAGAGTCTCACTGGGTCTATGCTTGTGATCTTGTTGCAGGACAGGTCCAGCCAGCCGAGCGTCGCCGGCTCGGCCAGAAAGTGGCTCAGAATGTACTGGAGGCCGGAGAGTTCAGTGATGTTGTTGTTACTGAGGCGCAAAGAGCGGCTTAGGTACTTCCTGTCCGAGTTTTTTTTTAAAGGCCGCTGGCCATTCCGGGGTGCCACTGACAGCGCACCTGAACCACATATAAAGCAGTGACAGTGAAAATCAAGTACTGGAAAGTTTGTCTTGCACATTTGCATTTATATTTATGCTGCTACATGAGATTCTTTACGGCGACGCACTGCAGTCAGTATGTGTTCGTTACACTTTATGGTTTGCTCCACTGCAGAGAAATGAGGGATCAACTTGGGCTAAAGGAGTACATTAACATCAAATGACTCTATTTTTGGGTTTCCTATTCATTACAACATTGTAAGTGACAGCATGTGGACAATACAGTACATAAGGTGTCTGTCACAGTAACACTTTCATCACAGTACTTGACACGTGAAAGGTTTTCATTAACTAGAAATGCAGCTGGCCTAAAAATAACACCTTTCCACTGTGTTGTAATCTTATGATAAATGTTAGAACAGTTATTACAGCAAAGCTAAGTCCCCATGAGAACTGTAGGAATATGATGGATCCCAGAAGAAATAATAAAAACAATAAATATCATAAGGCCACCTACTGTAAAGTTAAGAAGCTCAGACAGTAAAACATTAGAGGAATATTATAGTACCTGAAACATGGCTGATATCGTTAAATGATAGATCCACTGGAGGGCCATACATGTTCAAGTCAGAAGGTCTTCACACGTCTCCAGCAGCAGCAAAATGATCAAATGAAACAACTGAATTTTATTTCACAGTCACTGAACTTCCGCAGATACAAATATTCACATATTCAAATATAAACACATGGATCCAAATACACTTAAAAAACAGTTTCCTAGCAACTGTTTCCTGAATAAGTGACGACAGATTCAATTTCTATTTTTATTAAAAACTAAAATTAAAAGAAAAAAAAGCAAAAAGAAAAAGAGAAATTTGGCTCATGGCTTTTAACACATGGTTACTATTTTCAAGTAATTTTGTAGAATGATTTGTTTAAAAAAAAGCTGTTGTTTTTGAAAAACCTAGTTCCTGAATAACTCCAAATTGAGCACTTTATAGTAGATAATGATGAGTTACTAGAGAACAGACTGGGAGATACTACAGTGTATTAATGAATGGTTAGGTAATGATTTGTTCATAAATATCTGTGAATCTGAATAATGACCACTTTCTTCACGACTCGATTAACTCTGAACCACCCGCTGAGCTGCACCAACTTATAACGACTCAGTAATTACTCATTACTTAATCATTGGTCACCCTTTTTGTGCCACCTTAAGTAAAGTGTACATCATACTGAGCAGTTACTGAGGACTCCCTCATTATGTCATGATTATGGCAAGTAGCTAGTGAGTTTTCACCGGAGAATTCACAGTTAACTCCTTAATAACAAACCACAGACAGCAGAATTCTCAAAACATATTTTAATTGTCATATTCAGACAACGTATATATTAATATTCACACAGAAGTCGTATTCTGTAGCATTAGTTATGCTGACACCTTCAAAAGAAATGTATAAAACAGAGTATGTACCAGAGTAAGTAAGCTTAAAGATTTGACCATGAAGCTGTGTGGAAAGGCAATATTAATCAACCCAATAACAAAATTCTCTTACAAAATTTATCATCTAGTAAGAACAGTACAAAACACAGACAATACTTTGTTAGCTGAATGGCCCAGCAACTCGTCCAGTGCGTCGGGAGTAAAGGGCGTTTACCATTTGACAATAGACATGTCCTATTGGCTTGAGGTTTTGAGTGGCATGTTAGCCGTTCAATAGCAAGCCAGAAAAAAGAGGCGTGGTCTGCGGCAGTGATCTCTGCTGTACCACAGACTGTATAAAAGAAGTGGACGTAGCCTCCAGGTCTGAAAAGTGAAGCCAGTGCGGAAGTGCCTTAAAACTGCATTCTTTCTAATGGCCAGCAGGGGGCGACTCCACCGGTTACAAAAAGATGTCCGATTGTATAGAAGTCTATGAGAAAATGACCTTCTCACTTGATTTATTACCTCAGTAAACGTTTATCCTGATGACTTTATGGTCTCAATTGGCTAGTTTCAAGTCTTCTTCAATACAGCATGATGTTCATTTTGTAAACTATGGTCCTGTTAGAGTAAAATAGACGATAAAGCAGGGTATGCTTTCGGGCGTGGCTTGTGATTGACAAGTGGATACCACGGCGACCTGTCAATCAGGATAGAGGCGTAGCAATGCGTATCCATGGCACTGTTTACATTTAAATAGCCGCAGACTTGTTTTTGGGTGTTGTCTGTGTTTTCGTCTTAGAACTTTGACCCTTTCACAGTGTGTTTTCAGTTCATGAAAGTTAATCGTAACGTTTTGGTTGCCTAAAAATGTCACGGTGGCTACATCCACTTCGTTTATGCAATCTATGGCTCTAACAGGTCCAAACGAAATGAGCGTTTGTCTGGTCAACCATGAGCTAACACTACCACACTACACACCAGCTAGCAAAGCTTCAGATCCACCACTCACAAATGTTCACATTGACAACTGTAACAGTTCTGTAATTCCCCCAAAAGTCAGAATGGGCATGAAAGAGTACACCAATGCCTATAAAGTATAAGCCAATAATATTTAATAACCTTACCATTAAATCCAAAGTCAGGTCTGTCAGGAAGAGTGGTTAGGAAGACTTAAGACATACTGTGAATGGTTCAAAGTTAACAAAAATGTACATGCATATATACGTGTACACTATGCATATACTGCATACGTAGTGCAATATGCAGATGCAAGCTACATTACAAATATGTACATTGCATGCACAAATCGACACAGTCACATAAAGTAAAGGAGAAAAAGGCTTCTAAAGAACTGTAATCCCAACTGAAATGGTGAAACGGTGGCTCATAAATGTGAATGTGTCTATATGTTATACTATGTGATACCCCTGTGAAAGACTGGCAGCCTGTCCAGAGTGTACCACACCTTTTTCACCTCCACCTCCTTTGTGTGCTGGGATAAGCTCCGGCGCCCCTGAATTGGACAAGCAGATTGACAATAAATAAAAGAGGGCAGAAAATGCAACAGAATATGAGTTTGAGAGGGCAAACGGAGGACGAGTTTAAAAAGAAGAGCCGAAAGAGGGAAGAGGTGATGATGGAAAATTACATCCATCAGCCTGAGTTTTTCCTCACCTTGTCGCTCAATCAAGATGCCCGTGTGCATATATGTGTGTGAGTGTGTGTTTGTTTAGCTTCACTAATAGCACAATAGCATCTCATTGAAGGAGTAAGGGCAGTTCTTCAATAAGATGAAAAAAATAAACCAGACAGACAGACAGGCATACGTGCAATGAGTCCAAGTCAAGGACACAGACAGAGACGGACAGAGACACTGGCTGGAATCAGGGTGTTTGTTTTGTTTAGGGTGTCAGACTGCGTGAAGTACGAGTGTGAGAAGGTTTTATAGAGTGTGTATTTATGAGCTACTTGCTTAAGCTTCCTTACAGCTGATTTTCAATTTAAAAGACCCACTGTTCATAAATCTAGAACGAGAAACTGCGTATTAACATGTGGTAACTCAGGACAGGATGTTGTCCCTGGTGTGTGTGTGTGTGTCTTCATCTTGGTTGAATCTCTTAACTTAATAGATCAGGAAACAGGGTCATTTTAGTTGAATAAAATATCAAACAGGAGTCCCAGTCGCCCTCAAAATGCAGGCTTATGTCCAGACCAGATGGAAAGATCTGGACCAAATGGGCGAACTCTTTCCTCCCTCTGCAACTGCCATCTACTTGCCCTTGAGTGATGCGCTTAACCCCCATTTACTACAGTGAGTCTGTTCAGCAGCAAACAGTATGAAACTGAAGTTATTGAGCAGCTCAAAGGTGTGAATGTGTAGTTTTTAAAACACAGGGGTTGAAAAAAACTTTAAAGAGATCACACAATGTTTTAAAGTATTGAATATGCATGATGATACAGTGACACTAGATGATACACTGTAGGCTGCAAGATAATTAGAATAACACTAAAAAAATGAAAAAATACTGCCACTGGGAGAAGATGAACACCCAAGGGCAAAATCCTCAGTCAGACATTGGGAGGGACCAACTGGATAGGGGTGTAGGTGTAAAAAAAAAAAAAGAATTTTATGTATTTATTTATTTTTTAACGTTATTTACAATCCTGTAAGGTTAAAGTAATCGGCAGTCCAGCACATTAAAATAAAGCACTAATGGCTGATGCTAATCTGAGAGATGAAGCTGTGTCTGTAGCTAGCTCCTATTTGTATCCAAATGCACACACACCTGACACACAGTCTGTGTATGACCTTGTTTTGTAAAACCGATGAAATATTTGCAAAAACAAATATCTCAGTTTTTATTTATTTTCCTAAATCAACTCCTGGTGCAACACTCCGACTGGTGTGGGGGTTGTTTTGATAAAATACCAAAATTTTCATGTATCTAATATGTTTTTTATTGTGCACTCAAGGGAATACTTGACACACAAACTGGTGTTGGTTTATTCATTTTAGAATGGCTTTTATCTGTTGGTGCAAACTAACTTTCCTGTATAGGTGGGGGTGGGTTGACCCCCCCCCCCCCCCCCCCCNNCCCCCCCGTTTCTCCGCCGGTGAATACGCGCTTGCGAACACCTCTGCTTGGGAGCCAAAAGTCATAACTTCAGCCAAGGTTAAATGTTCAGGATCCTGTTCTGCTCTGATATGCTCAAGAGTAAGTCGCATAATACGAACACAATATAATGAGAAACATTCTAAGTTTAGGCACTGATGGTCTCAAAGGCTACGATCAAAAGGTCAATGAAATATGAACTTGTCAGAAAAAATGTGAATCTTCTAACAATTTTCTCTGCAGTGCCTCTTTTGGTAACTCGCATTGCATCATTGCAGCTCAAAAAAAGTCAGACCTTAACCATACGGTTGCCATGTGTAAACATTGACACTGCATGTAATCTGTGGTTTTGCATAATTGGTCATTATCAATATTGTGTTTGGGTTGGAAATACAGAATCAGTGGAGCTGGGGTAGCCATTAGTAACCCCATTAGTAACGGCATTAATGGCATTAATTGCTCTTTGCACTTGCATTTGTGGTAATAGGTGGTCTGAGCAAACAGAAAGGCATTAGACAAGCACTTCTGTCAACTTTCATGGTGCAAGTGCACTTGTTAGTAGCCACAAAATAACCAAACAGACACAAGCAACAAAAAAGGGAATCATGTCAGCATTTGCATTTCTGGCTATGAGTCCATATAAGAACAAAAATACAGGGCAATTTGTGTTACGACAGCAACATTTTCCTGTAGTTTTCATCCTTTCTTGGTCTACACATTTGAGTATATTTCCCCATGTTAAAATTTAATGATATCAATAGTGTACAGTATGTCTGCCTGTGGCTCTCCCATTCACTCCAGTCCTGATAAGGAATATAGGACTAAACAACACAATGATATTGTAACGATCCCTACTGATCCAGTGCTCGTACAGCCAGCACAGTAAAAGAGGAGCTCTCTCTCTCACACAGTTAATGTTATTCTAACATTAACAGACTGGAAAACAACAATGCTGCAGGTGTAGCCAGCAGTAAGGGGCTGCTGCCCTCAGCCTGTCATGCACCACTCAGCATAAGTACAGTGTGTAGCCCAGAGATTTTTGTCATATCAAATTCTCTAAAGAAAAAAATGATTCATGTCAAGTGGTGAAGTGGAGCAATTTTAACACTGTCATGTATCATCAGTCTGTGATGTTCAATTCATTCCTTGGATTATTTTGAACTGCTGGATGTTCCTGACAATGGTTTAATTTCATGACTTCTTCCTTTTCATTGAATACATTCGACCCAGTCGTGCACCCAAATGTGCTGCGTTCAATGTTGGAGAAAACAGCTATTGCAGGTACTGCAAAAGTATTTTCCACTTGAGAAAAGTGAGTCACGTCCCTAACACGATACACAGTGTCTCCTGGTTTTATTTATGAAGTTACTGTCAGTGGAGAAAATGTCATCTCTTCCTTTTCTGCATGGACTTCTCCCTCTCTGTATGCTGTATGTGTAAATTGGTAAAATAAAGCACTTGCTCTTTGATTCAAGCAACCTGACGCAGAACCCCGACATTTACTGATGAAACTAGATAAATAAAACATGTTCTGTTTTCTCCATTGTGGATATATATATAATATCTTAAACTGTAACCATGATCTTAACCGTGACCTTTCCCAAACTTAGTTGGCATGGACAGATAGTAATTTCATAAACGCTGGCATTAATTGAATGTAAAATCGTCCAATATCATTGTTCTATTCTGGCAATAGGGTTGCTTTTACTCTACAACAAATGTGAAAAACAAATATATAAAATTGTAATATATATATCTGATGGGGCTGCAACTTGCTAAACAGGAGCATACAGTATATACATGGCCGTAGCAACTTATTGGTGCAAAGAAAAAGCATGTTCTTAAAATATATCACTTAAAATAGTCCAAATCCATAAAAAATTTACATGGAACAAGGGACACGGTGTCCAGTAGTGAGAGGGAGGCTGCATCTGTTATCTGTATATCCCCAGGCGCACCTAGTTAGCAGCTGAGCTTGTTGATCAGCATTGTCTTTCCTCCACTGCTGCAAAAGGCTTCCGATTTAGGTTCAGAAAATGTGATTCTACATCTGTTTATATGCGGATGCACGTACACCGTCGCCTGCGTGCATGTATCCTCAACAGTGCTTGCTCCAGTTATCCGAGTTTATGGTTTGAGGGCATTTTGTAGGCAAAAGTGCAACGTCAGTGGTGTCATTCTTACTGTAACACCACAAGAGGATTCAATAGTCGCCGTCATCGTCTATGCCCTCTAGGAAACTCAGTTTTGCCCAAGGGGACATGGATACAGACACTCAATCACAATCACCAAAAACGAGCTGGTGTGCACACCAACTGCACACAGACCTCAATGTGCAATTGCATTCATGCACACACCAAAACGAGACCACAATCCATATTTTTTTGTTGCCCAAAGGGACATAGAGGTGATCTTTTTCTCCATCGCACCTCTCAGCCTGATCTCACCTCTTTCCCTTCCTTCACTCTCTACTTCTCCATTTTACTGCCTCTCTCCGTCTTTTTCTCTTCTTCACCAATCTCTCCTCTTTGTCCTCTAACATAGATGTGTGTCCATGTCTGTCATCTCTTCTACCTGAATGGCTCCAGTGATGACAGACCATGACAGCACTTAAAAAAAACACAGAAAAAGGTATGAAATTCTGTTTTTTTTCTTGCCCTGCTTTTCTTTTCCATTTCTGTTTTTTCACTCATTTTCTTTCTGTCACCATCTCTCACTCTCTTCCCCCTTCTCCTCTCCTGCTCTCCTTTTAGCATCACGTAGCAGGTCATGCTATTAGCCTGCTGGTCACTCAGCCTGCTCATGGCATGGACGCACGTGGCTGCCTACCTTGTATTCAGAGTATACTGAGTTAATCAGCTGCCCTCACAGTCCCTCAGATATTTGGTTGTTTAGTCAGTCAGCCAGCCATTCAGTCAGTCAGTTAGCTGCTCTGTCAGATGGTCATTCAACCAATCGCACAAAGTATCAGTCATGTCACTCAGTATGACAGGCAGCGTGAGTCAAGCAGCGTTTCAGTCCATTAGTGAGGCAGTTAGACAGCTCATGCTAGACAGTGAAGCTACAAATTAGTTACTCACTCAGTTATACTTAGCTGTTACTGTATGGTTGGAGACAAAAGCACACAATGTAAGTGGAAAAACTGTAATTGAGGTTTTGGCAATACTGTGTCTATTGAACAAAAAAACATTATGAGATGAATACTGCATTTAAAAGATATACAAACTATTTGATACTATGTGAAAATAAATGTGAAAAGTCTTAATTATAACACAGGTGTTGAATAGGTATGTAAATGAATACATATACATTATGCAGACAGGAACAGATAACGCAATACAAACAGCATCCAAAATGTTGCAGTAAATTTTTGGATGCTGAGTTACCTCTGTAGTGGTTGACAGTAAATGCGAAACTAACTGTCAGAAAACTGCATCCAAAACGGCCAAGAGAGCAGATTTGTGTCAACAGCTTTGTCATTGCTGTTGGCCAACAACAGTTGGATGGATTGCCATGAAATTCTGTACACACATTCATGTTCCCCTCAGGAGTACTTATTATAACTTCAGTCATCTGCTGACTTTTTGTCTAGCATCACCATCCGGTCACATTTTCAATTTGTCCAACACCAAATATTTGTAAAACTAATGAATTTCTCCTCAGCCTCTGCCGCACTTTGTGTTTAGTCCTAATTAGCAAATATTAGCATGCTAAACTGAGATGCTGAACATAGCAAACCTAATACCAGTGTAACATCAACATATTAGCATTGTCATTGTGAGCATATTAGCTTGTTGATGTTAGTACTTAGCTCAAAGCACCTCAGTGCCTAAGTGGAGCCCATGGATGTATTATAAGACAAGGATAACAGACCCAAAGATGGTGCCCATCCAGTCCAGTAAGAATTGCTCGCCTGGCCCCTGCCCACAGAATATGCACAGTAGTGTTAATCCCATCATGCCTCTGGTCATCTGGCCTATGAGAATGACCAAACCTATAGCGCGTAGCGTGCTCGTACACAGCAGTGACATCATTCAGAAAAATATGACTTTTCTGGGCTTTGGAAAAGTTTTACAAAGATTAAACCCCCCTGGCTTAAATATATACAATACAAAGAGTAATAATTGTCCATGTTGATAGCTGAAGGTGTTCTGTCAATTCAGTTCTTGCAATACTGCAAGTGGCCACTGGGAAAAATTGGAGGCATGGCTGAGCAGCGGTGCCATATCCAGGTCTTATAATGCATCCATGGTGCAGCCTCACAGAGCAGTTAAGTATGGCTATAGACTCATTAGAGTTGCTCATGGACACTTCAAACAAACTTTATTTACATCTGGACATCCTCCCATCGCATGCATTACCTCCCTTTGGAAAATGCACGCATTTAATGTCTATATCTTTCTAATTTTTTATCACAAAGTGTATTTCCTTCTACTTGACCGAAAGAAACGAAACTGGAAACATCAGAAATTTTTAAAAAAAGTTGAACTATCGCAAAAAGTTTTTACATTTGATTCAGTTGGAAAAGTTGATATATTGATAAAAACAAAATGTGACAAAGAGCAATGGAAACAGACAACAAATAAATCATGAAAGCATGTGACTTGTTGTCAAGCTTCGCATTTTGTTTTGGAGATTTTACGGAAATTCAATAAAAAATTGTACTATATTTGGATGGAAACCTCACTATAGACACACCTCAGATTCATCTAGGCCTCCTCTCATTATACAGTAGAAACACAGCCTCCAATTTTTTAAGAAAAATCATGTAATATGATATAATATTTTTCCCACTGTTAAAACTTCCTATTCTATTGCCATGGTTCATTTTCAACCAGACAGTCCCACAGCTTTTAGTTAGACTTTGCTTAATTTTTAAGGTCGGCCTCAAACCCAAAAGGTACAGGGTTAAAATAGTTCTAAAACATGTTATAAATGTGACTTTGTATATTTTGTGGGAAACTAAACTGAATGAATACCTATGAGGAATATCAATGGAAGTAAAAACAACAATTGAATACAGAAGATTAAGCGGTATAGACATTTTTAACAACTTTTGGTATAAATCTGCATACAGATACAAGCATAGATATTTTTGTGAATTTAACAGATACAGATACACATTTTTTTAATATCTTTTATATATCTTTGCGTAGTGTTGACAGACTCAGAAGAGCACAACCAAAGTAGGCTGAGGATTCTTGTTAAAAATCATGAATTTACTCCAAAGAGAGCACCTAAAAAGATACTGCTCAAAATTATTCCTAACAAAGCACAGTCTCATCCTCCAGTCTTTTGTCTTTTTCAAACCTTTATTTAGGGACCACTGGGAACACTTTTTTCAATATCACCCATTTCACCCTCTTTCAATTACACAAAGTGACTCCAGGGAGTTGCTCGATACAGCTACAGCGCAGCTCAGCTGGAGCAGGTGGGGTTAAGTGCTTTTGTCAAGGGCGCCACCAGAGAGGTCTGCTGGAGAAGAGGGAGAGTGTTACTCAAACACTTCCACCGGCTCAGAGTTGGGGAGGGGCACTCCAGTCACAAGCCAACATCTTCACCCTTAGATCACTGAAACTTAAGAGCCAAAGAAATTTCACAGATTTGTTTCAAAACTCATTTTAGGATTAAAATTTACACCTAAAAAATCCTTATGCAGGTGCAAATAAGCCACATTACAGTGATCCTGTTTGGAGCTTCTTTTGATGTTTTAAGTAACCTTGGTTGATAAATCAGTACAAGTTCAGTTAATAAATTCACACGGTGCCAAGCGAGATCAGAGAGTGCTATATTTGAAATGAAATGTCCTTTTTAATTTGCAACATGGATTCTCAGGAACCAGATGATTAGCCAAGCTGTTAATCATATCCCTCGAGGCGGCAACAACATTACTTTTTACTATTAAAAAAAATGATCAGGGGACTCCTTCATTTCTGATCTTTCTGTATTTGACAATGCAGTGCCAAGTATAAGTGTCTTTTCATTTCCTGTTTTAATATGTTTTTACGGTGACAGATATGCTGTCACAGCCTTTAAAGCATGGTTTTATAGGTACTAGCTATATTTATGGGTACTACCTATAAAGCCTAGTCATGTCAAATTCATAATTGACCAGTGGGAGACTCTTTCACTAGCCATGGACCAAAAAAATTATCTTTCAGGTGCCTGCATTGCAACAGATTTGAAACCTTTCTAAAACTTTCTCTTTCAAATGGGTCAGAGTCCACTCACCTCTAACAAATGGGTTTAGATTGTAATGCCTTAATTATTAATGCCTAATTGTAATTACCTACCCCAGAAATTCTATTGGCAAATGTGTAAATTTTTCTAGCCACACAGGCTTCTACATGTCCCTGTCAACGTAACAGTCACTCTGCCTGGTCTCAACCCCACTTAAGTAAATGGTCAAGGAAACTTAAATTGTGCTCTAAATGAAACATTTCAATCCTGATAGGAAAGGTCTCTTCCAGGGGGACCATGCCTGCATCCATGGGGAACGGTTAAAGTATGAAAATGATGTGAATCATATGCTATGGCCTTCGCAGTCACCAGATCTCAACCCAATTGAACACCTATGGACGATTTTGGACCGATGTGTTAGACAGCGCTTTCCACCACCACCATCAGAACACCAAACGAGGGAATATGTTTTGGAAGAATGGCGTTCACCTGTCCAGTAGAGTTCAGAGACTTGTAGAATCAATGCCAAGGCACACTGAAGCTGTTCTGGCGGCACGTGGTGGCCCAACACCTTACTAAGACACTTAATGTTGGTTTCGCCTTTAATATGTCACCCGTCTGTATCTCTCAACAATGTTTTGATGGATTGCAATGAAATTTGGTACACACATTCATGTTTCCCAGATGATGAATCCTACTGACTTTCGTGATCCCTTGACTTTACCTCTAGTGCCACCAGCAGGTTGACATTTTTGGCTTTTAGTGGAATATCTCAGCAACAGTTCAATGCGTTGCCAAGAAATTTGGAACAGGTGGTCATGATTCCCAGAGGATGAATCCTACTTATTTTGGTGATTCCCTGACTTTTCCTCTAGCGCCACAAGCAGGTCAAAGTTTGTGCTTATCCTGTGAAATATCTCAACATCTATGTTATGGAGTGGCTCAAAATTTGGTACATTCACAGTCCTCAGACGATAAATCCTAATGACGTTGGCAACCCTTTCCTCTACTGCCACCATGAGGTTGGCATGTGATTTTGAGTAAGCTGTCTCAACTATTGGACGGGTTGCCATGAGATCTGGTACATACACACTCATGTTTCCTTCCACCTGGTATTAACTAACTCAAGCGATCCTCTGACTTTTTAACTAGCACCATCATCAGGTCAAAATGTCTTTTTTCCCCCAGTACTTTGGTTTATGACTAAATACTTGCAAAACTAATGACATTCAGCTGTACTTTGTGTTTTGTGCTCATTAGCAACTGTTAGCATCCTAACATGTTAAACTAAGATGGTGAACATGGTAACCTTAAAGCACTGCTGTAGAAGTACAGCCTCGCAGAGCAGCCAACATGGCTGTAACTCTCAGTCTTGTTTTAAAGTTGACAAGACATGGCTCATCCTTAAATAACCTCATCCTCCAGTATGCAATTTGCTATATTTCTCGTAGCAGCAGACAGGGCTTTTTCTTTTACCCTTGTCAGACTGTTTTGATATCAGACTAAAATCTAACATGTATATTGCAGAACAGAACCAAGGATTAAAACACTGAAATCCATTATTTAAAAAGGGATTATTTTAGGATACAGACATCATTTTGCATGTGTGTGTGTTTCTGCCATATGTGGGTATTGTAAGCTCCAAGGGCTTAACTACTGAATATATATAGCTTGAAGCTTGATTTTACTTCTCTTTAAAAGAGTACTGAGGGCAAGTATGTTCAAATATTTGCAGTGGAATCTCTTCTTGAGATTGAATTGTCTGAAAACCTCTAACATTCCACCACAGATATAAGTGATTTGAGAAATTGAAATCAGTCTCCACATATTTGAGATTCCCCTGAATACACTTGAGTCATCAAACACTACACTACAAGACTTCGACGATAAGAATCCAATAAAACTGGAGGCTTTACCAGCTTTTGCCTAGAATTTCTCTGAGCTACAACCAAAGCATGTGGTTATTTATGCTGACATTTAAAACCTAAATTTTTTATGGAGAGGACTCTTGGTAAATCAAACTAACTGGTGCAACTGAAACAGTGCCAAGATGAAAAAATATGAATAAAAGTTGATTATGAACTTTAAAAGAGTGCTTCCCCAAGAGTAAAATAAACTCTCCGTGTCTGTAAGTTTTTAAATTTAAAAAGAGACAGACCTGAAATTTCATCTCCAAAATAAGATCTTAATTACAAAAATAAAACCTAACAAAAGTAAAAAAAATTTACATTCCCAGGAGTTAAGTAAACCATTGTTTATGGCGGTGTGCTTATACAAATTAGGTAAAGATAAAAGTGTTAATCAAGGGACAGAACTGAAGCTCTGTTTAACTACCTTCCTAATATATATCTTCATTAAGTGAAGAACATCTGCAGAATGGGTAAAAAAAAAAAAAAAAAAACTTGATTGTGCATTCCCTAGAGTAAAAAAAAACCTTACTGGGAGGTTCGAAGGATCTAGGACAAAACATTCAGACAAGAAACACACAAATGTGTCATCACACCAAAAATAACATTAAAACCTTTTAAGGATGGAACACAGAAAATAATTCCCAGGTGTAAAATGTTGTTTCTGAGGGCTTGAGAGCTTTGGGATGTTTTGATTTGGCCTTCACTTTAGGACATTACAGCACATTCCCAAATCCTAGTAACAAACTTCTACGAATAAACCTATAAATATAATGAGCTTGGCCTGGGTCACAGTAAGTAAGTAAGTCTGTATTGTCTGCACAATGACTCAATGAGTCTATTAAGGAGTGGACAGCCCATTCTCTATACAGTAGCACATTTCAGCGCCAGAACCTTTAATGTTCAAAGGTTCGTGTGGCATTCAAATTTAAACATCATATTTTGACATCTTAAAACGCATGAACCATTTCAAGCTGCTACAGATGATTCAGAACTTATGCAGAGTTCAAAAAACAGCAATCAAGTAGAAAAAAAAGTTCACTGTTAACATTAGATGTAATTAAGAGATGAAATTTACACAGCCAAGATTTGAAATACATATTCAATATTAAAACAATGTTTCATCTTGAGACATTATCGCCAGCTCAAAGCCTTGAGAAAATATAAATCAGTTTTGATTGACTTTGTAAAGGTCATGTGATTAAGAAGGTAATGGGAAGATATCTATCTTTATGGCTAGTCAAATGAACACTTGACATCAGCAGATCATACACACACACGCACACACACACACACACACACACACACACACACACACACACAGTCATAGACAAAGTCATTTAAATATGTGCTTTAACCCCTTAGATTGTACTAGTGTATGTGTGTGTGTGTGTGTGTGTGTGTGCAGAAAAACCATAATTCATTATTATCTACCACACACAGACAGTGACCTCTTAGCTCGAGAGAAATAAGTGCTGGGGAGGGAATGTGTGTGTCTACATGCATGGAAAAAGAAATGATGAATGAGCGTTTGAGTTAGAGTGAGGTTAAATATATTCTGAGGACAGACAGTAGCTGTTTCACACCACATAAAAAAAACAAAAAACAGTGTGTGCGCAGCTGATTCTGTATGTGTGTGTGTGTGCATGTGTGTGTAATCTGCATTTGTGTGAAGATAACAGTGACTAATGTCTGTCTCTGGTGCAGCAGTAGAGGATGTTACTGAAGGGTTTAATTAGCTGTCACACATCAGCCAATAGAGAGAAACACAATACTTAACACACCCACTACAGTGTGTGTGTGAATGAGACAGAAAGAATGTGTGTGTATTTACATGTATGTGTTTAAAAATGGCAAGAAATACACATGAAGACAGATGTGAGTTTGAATAACTTGCAGACATGTTACATGTGTGTTTCTTTCCTCATGCATGTAGATATGCCAGTACTTTTGTGGTTATCTACATATGTCTGTGTGTGTGCAGGTGTTTATAGGGAGCATCTTACTGTAGAAGACAAGTGAGTTTAGGAAAGACAACATTTGCCTGCTGGCCAATTTGGCAAGTGATAAAGCAAAGCGCAAAGACAGTAGATGGTTAAATAGCCAGCTGAAGTTAGGCACTGTCTCCAAAGTGAATGCACAATGGCCAAGGGAGATTCTCAGATTTTCGTTCAATAGCGTATTCATTTTTCGTCATTCATTTTTTTCATAGGCACTTCAAAGCATTTTCATCTGGACCTTGTCTCATTATATACACCACCTTTGATCCAGACTGAAATATCTCAACAACTACTAAATGGGTTAAAGATGAAGGGTTAGGGCTAACCCTACAGACTTTGGTGATTCCCTGACTTTTCCTCTAGCGCTACCAACAGATTGATATTTTTGGTGGCATGTCTCGACAACTACTGCATGGATCGCCATGGGATTTGATACATGTATTCATGTCCCCTAATGGATGAACTTTGGTGATCCCTTAAGGTTTCCTCTATTGTTATCATCAGGTGAGAATTATCATTTATCCAATACTTTGGTTTATCACCAAATACCTGTAAAAGTAATGACATTCCCATCAGCCTAAGCTGTACTCTGTGTTTAGCACTAATTAGCAAATGTTAGCGTGCTAACACATTAAACTAAGATGGTGAAAAAGGTGAGCATTCTACCTGCTCAATCTACCATTTAGCAGGTTTATCATTTAGCAGCATTATCATCGCATTTAGCTCAAAGTACAGCTTCACAGAGCTGCTAGCTCAGCTGGAGACTTATTTTTTAATTACAGTATGCAATATGCCCAATGGCCCAAGTCAATAGCTTTTTCATTTTTTATCATAAACACTTTAAATCACCTGTACATTCATCTAGGCCTCATTTCCATTATATACACTTTTATTCATTTCCATACCATTAACAGTCACACAGCTTATTTTAGACTCAGTTTAGACTTACTTCTTTTCTTAAGATGTGATTCAAATACAAATCATGCTTTATAATTTTATTAATGTATAGGCATGGTTAAAATATTATGTTATTTTGTATAATTTGTCAGCAGCTAAACTAATACATATTATATGAGGAATATAAATGGCTGTAAAAAAACAATGCAACACAGAAAATGAAGCAGGATTTCTAACAACTTCCGTGTTAGAGGACACCCACTTCTGGTATAAATCTCAGTACAGATATTTTTATGAGATAAACACAGATACAACAACAGACTGATCAGAGGAACCAGGGGTTCATGATCCTATGATTGATTTCAGCTGCTGAATCAATTTCCTCCATTAAGGAGACATACAAATGAAGGTACGATGGAACTCAGTAAAGTAAATAACATTTATTTTAGAAGTAGACTCTGTCATCCTTATAGACAGCTCGACTGATTTTCTACACTTTCATGACAGGAACCCAAAGACATCTGTCCTGATTTTGCTAAATAATCCCAAACTCTGAAATTGCTTCAGATATCGTCTACTGTAAGGTCAGCATTAGTCTTCAGCCTCAAACTTGAAATGACCAAAATAGCTCTGTCTGGGGATCTTTGGCTGGGCACTGGTCCAAACTGTACCTTAAATGTGATCAATAACATTTTAAAAATCAATCCTAAACTGGAAGTGGAACTTGAGCTAAGATGGGAGTAATATGCTGTGTCCTCTTAGTTCTCATCAGGAGTCCGACTGCAGCATTTTGGACCAACTGTGCTTGGCTGGGCATAGATTTACAGTACTGAAGGTGCTACTGCAAACTGTAAACACTGAGTCAGGCTGTTGAAAGACAAAAATCTCTAATCTGGAAAGGTTCTCAATGTGTGCCGCACTTGACTTTCTTAAAAAGTTGTCCAGTCTATGTCCCAACTTAGAAAATGTCCAACAGTTTGAGAATTGCTTTGTACAGTAAGCACTAAATATTAGTACTGTGATTCTAATATCTTGTATTCTAAACCCCCAAATAATAATACACACATAAGTGCTTAATTCTACCAGTGAGATTATCAACTAAATATAATTGTGTAGACGATATAAATGGATTAAAAAAACAACAACATTTAATTGCCTATTTTTTTTTCCTCTCCCAAATGTTTGTGTGAAAAATACCCCTTTAGTGTAAACTAATTGTTTACTCTGTTCACTTCATGGTCATAAGCCAACAGAGGGGCTGCAGTCTGTACATGGCAAAGGCATGAGTGCAAAGTATCTGTCAGGAGACAGTTACCCTCATCGCTGATTCTTTTTAACATACATTATATCCGAGATGTGATTTGTCCCTAACTCATGTGGGACTGATGGCTCCACAGTGTTTGCCTTTTCCCTTGATGATGGTTGTAATGGTTTGTTTTGCTTTGTATTCTCACAAAGCCTCGTTCAGACTACCACGCACAATCAACATAATTATTAGCTTGAAAACTTTATTGTCCCGGTGGTGTTGTGCGCAGAGGCTTTGGGCCATGCTAATTTTCGGCTTTTCACTGAGCTTTAATTAAGACAACAAGGATTTAGCGTCCTCCAATGACATCACCCAGGGGACTAATTCTACCTCATTTGCTCCCCATAACTCTCCAACAAAATGAAATGGTCCAAGACTATTCGGTTTTGAGATTAAAATAAATTGGGCATAGCCTATTGATTATATTTTCAGCATAGTGGGACATTAAAACCCACATGCCAATTTGTGTTGCATTTTTACGGGACACATTGTAATACAGCCGCATGATCATGTGAAAACCTTGTAACTCAAAAAACTTTCAGCTCTTCAGGAAGTAAACATAACTATATTTTCAGACTGACAGTTGTGCTTTTTAAAAAAAATTATTATTATGTAAAAGGTGTTGAATACATTTTGTAGGCCCTTGGGTCATGAAGGATTCCACATGATGGCAGGAATGCAGCTCACAGCCCTGCCTTTGATCATAGCCTACACAACTTCAAAGACACAAAAAGAGAATTTAATTTAACATTTAATGGAACATTTTTAGGAGTACACAAATCCTATCTGAATTCACCTCACATTACCTTCCTCTGAAAAAGCAAGATAGAAACGCATGTTTTAGGTTTCATGGTAGCAAATTATCTGCTAATCACAGTGGAACTCTTGGGAATCTATTATTAAACCTCTATTTGCTAGCCTGCTTCCAGACCTCTGAATCACTACCCACATTTTTTTCAGCAGTTAAAAAAGGTCTGGCATTGTGCTCCGAGGTTGAAAAAAACAAACAAACCAGTCTTGTTCTTGTGCCAAAGGCAGAAAAATTAATACATCAATGAAAATGGATGTATATGGAGTAATGACAGTAAATTAGCCATAAAGGTACTCTTTTGACTAAAAATGTGTTAATGATATATCAGTCACTCTGACTGGTTTGGGAAAAATACCAACTCCCATCCCACTCGCCCAATAGAAAAACAGCCAACATGAACACAATGTTAGACTAAATATTAAAAATAAGTGAAACAACAAAATGGCAATTCAGTCTGATTATCAGGCAGTCTATAAGCTCCATGTAGGACAAACCCCGTAAGACAAAAAGACTGTGTACCACGGTTACACTGCTACATGTCTGAGTACATTTTCCAGACTTACACCCAATCCCATACTGGATGTGTCTTAGAAAACAACTTCAGTTTGAGCAGTACTACCCTGAAGTCTATGACCCCGTATAAGATGTGCTAAGAAGAAGGCAGGGACAAACGTAAATCACCATTACATGTGGAATCCTCCAGGGTTCAATTCTAGGGACTCTATCATATAACCTCTATGCTCCCTTTAGCACAAATCCTGCAGGACAATAATTACTGTGGTGCTATAGATTCACTATGTCAATGCATAGAGCCATGACGTTACTGGACATGACTAAACAGGGCAGATGAACAAACATCATTCTAACTGATTCTAGCAAGATGGAAGACTTATTGCTCACATTGATTCCAGTAATATAAAAACTAAAGTTAGACATCTTGGTGTTTTAGTGGAGTCAGATAATAGCTTCAGCAGCCCCATCAAGCCATTAACTAAATCTACCTTTTATCTTCTAAAACATAATCAAAGGTTTCATGTCCAGAGATTTAGAGAAAGTGATCTCCAGCTGAATGGATCGTTGCTCTAGACTAGAGCTTTTGTCTGGTCATCCCAAAAAGATCATTAGATAACTGACTAGTTTATAAATTACTCAATGCGTGAAAGTCGAAAGTTGAAGAAAATAAACCCAGCAGTCGCCTGGGCCTAAAGTCAGAAACATGCCACATCTCCAGTTAGCTACTATGCTGCACACGCAGAACCAATTTCCATAAGATGTTTAAAGTGCAAATTTAGCCACTTCCACATCCAAATTGAAAAATTCTTTTCCTTTGATTAATTAATTTACACTTCTGCACTTCCATTTGCTTTATTAAGTTTTGGGGCTTTTGTACCACCCTGTGACTTCACTGAAACTTTTTTATTAGTTTGTCTTTTACTCTTTCATCTTTTTTACTTTATCATATTACATTTTATTCTACAATAATTTATTTCTTTTTCCTTTTCATGGCATTTTTATCGAATGCTTTGACACTTGAAATTGTCCTTGTGTTTTAAAAAGGTGCTACACAAATTAACTTGCCTTATAATTTGCATTAAAACACCAGTTATACTGAATTCACTGCAGGAGAGAAATCATCAAACTGCAATTTATGTTTTCATTTTTGCAGGAAAGAGAAATACGATTCTATTCAGAGGGTTTGGCATTTTAATGGCGCATCAGAATTGAATGTAGATTACTTGTTTCTAGAAATTACATCGAAAAAGGTTGGATTTGACAGAAAACTATGACCCATCATTCCACCTAAGACGTAGACACAGTCTTTGCTGGTTTCATAAATAGGTTGCAGGCCCACTTTTCATGTTCTACTCAAGATCACAGTTACGATACAGGAGAATACTCATTTACTGTTGGTCCAGTTAATTTAGCAGACAGATTGCTAGAAGGGAGAGACATCGCTGCTGATTTGTCTTTGTCTTAAAACAAAAGCACCGAGACAATCTGAACCTCATCTGTGGAACTTTTATAACAAGTCTCTACTTGTTCCAGCTCAGATTTTAAACACTGATATCTGTAAGTAAAGGCAATACATCTTTGCTTTTGTGTGCATGTGTGTGCGTTGAGAGGAAAAGAAAAAACGACAGCGAGGGAGGAAACTGTGAATGAGAACAGGAGCCCACATTTGTGTCAAAGTAAATGTGAGAAAGATTCAATACAGATAGAAACTTAAAGAGCTTGTGTGTGTGTGTGTGCCTGTACAGTAGCAATGTCAGCAGTGAGACAGCATTAGCGAGGGCAGGGGGAATGTCAGCCCATCCGTCAGCATGACATCTGCAATCTCTCCTTCTCTCTGTCCGTCTCTATCGGCTCCACTCTCATTCACTTGGTTACACTGTTCAGGACTCAAAAGCGCTTTCTCTTGCTCTCTTACATTAGTTCCCTCGCACACTTTCTTTCTGGGTCTCTATCTACCACTCTGAATCTCTCGCTTCTCTATCGCTCTGCTTATCTCCCTCGCATTTCCCTGTTTGTTATTCTCTCTCCATATCTTCTCCACTATCTCCGGTTTAATACAGACATCCATCTCGCTCCCGTGTTCCAGAACAGAGCAGACGCCGCACAACTTTGTTTTTTGCAGTGCGTGTGTCTTTTGTGTTTTTACACAGAAAACAACGAGATGCTCGGAAAGTGGCTGCCCTTTAAAAAGCTCCGTACCAAGCTGCTTTTTTTTGGCTGAGCAGAGCGCTTTCAAAAGTTGAAAACTGACCTTTTTCAGAAAAGCACATACGGCATCAATTGCTGTTTTTATCAGCTGGACAATCATGACCAAAAAAAAGAGGATGGAGGACGGCAGCTTCCTATAACAACAACAAAGACAGAGAGAAACTTTAAAGTACAAGCGCCTGTTGAAACATAGTAGCTATGACATATTCAGATGTATTTCTCAAAATCAGGTGCTAATTGGGGATATTTTGTGTTATTTCTTGTGCTTATATCACATTTACACTGTTTGCTTCAAATGCTTATTACTTAACCAACTGGTGGAACAGTAAATGTTCTCAAATACATAAATAGACAAAAATAGTAATATTTTATAAATTAAATATTAATACATAGACCAAATTTAATACTCCACTGGTGTGGACATTTCTGCACACACACTGCTAAACTGTGTGCTCAGAATAATATACTGTGTGCATGATATGATAAACTGTTTGTACATATTGATAAAAGTGTGCAAATGGTTTGTTAAACTGAGCACGCAGTTTAGAGAACATTTTGAAGCAAGATTCCAGAGTATCTTTCTTGCATTCAGGATACAAGCTGGGAGTTTAAGTAAAGTAAAGCAATGTTTAAATGTCTTACCAGTTAAATGAAGAAGGGTGAATATACTATAGAATCCTGTATGTTGCACTTAAATGACTGAAAACATGTTAGCTGTTGTACAACTTGTATTTGATTGTTAAAGTTCCTTTGCCTGATCTGTGCTTGATCCTCACATGTCAAACGGGACTTTCACAGCATCGACTTTATACAGTCAGTTTGTCAGTTTTAAATTCAGCACACTGGAGCACATTATAATGTTATTAATCTATGATTATTAGGGATGTCCCGCTCAAGATACTTTGGACCCGAACCTGATCTGAGTCTTTTAATATTTGTATCTGCCGATGCCAAGTCCAATCCAATACTTATATTTACCTAAATGTTGATTAAATATGTATCTGACACATTGAAATAACAGCCGTAGCCACTAAATCCGGCACAGCTTATTTTTCATGAGCTACTTGATCCAAATACTGAAATGCTTAAATTATTAATATGATATGAATGAACGTTTGACTTGAAGAATGCAACTCCTGAAAATTGATGCCACACAATCAGCTGGAGTGGTGGGAACTGCAGAAACACTCCACTTGTGATCATCCTCAGCAACACTAGCAGGCTGAGGTGGACAAAACACAGTAGAGTTCAGTAAAGAAAGGATCAGATGTTGATCGATCCATTAAAATATGCCCTGATTGGCCCCAATAACAATGCTTAGGATTGGCTCAGGACATCTCCAGTGATTATTAATCTTTGTTTTCATTTACTTGGTATAAAGGTGACCTAACAAACTATATTACCTATTGCCTTACATAGTTATATAATATAACTATACTATAAAACTGTTTAACCCACTCACTCCTTTTATTGTGAAGGTACATGTTTCCAAACACATTTTACAGTTTATTAATCTAAACTCTTAGATATTTTTAAATAGTTTTTCCACCCTTTGAACTCCAATGGGCTCTGTACATTACTAACAGAACACAGAATTTAAACTCCTAACCTACACTACATGCTTGCTTTGATAGGAAACTCGTTCAATACTTTTGAATACTGACACTACATTAGGTCTCACAACTTACACCGGGAACTTACACACACAGGAAATTGGCATTATATTTCTCCTCCACCTCCACTTTCCTCTCATGTCAGCTCATGCAAGCTCATAGGCTGTCCTTTGAAAGGCCAGCAGCAAACAGGGTCAGGGTTCAAATTGATTGAACTTTGTTCGGAGAGCCTCAACCGCCCGCCTGACTAGTGCACATCATGGAGAACAGCACTCCAGCTAATGGAGCGTTACCGCTCTCCTTACAAGAAAACAAGGGCTCAACCGACGATGAGGGATTTTATTGCTCGGCGTGTGTAGGTGGACCTGGTCGAAGTTACTCGTGCGAGGCTGATGTCAGGAAGTGACTGAAGGATTGGACATCTGCAAAACCCGTGGGTAAACAGGGATGACTCACAATGCGCTGCTTAGTGTTTGTATAAGTTTGTGTAAATACATAAATGTAAGCTAAAATATAGAAACCTGAAATCACACTGGACATGGCTGCAAAAGCACTGACATGTCTCCTTGTGACAAAATGAACATGGTCAGAAAAGAGTGATCTGCCATATTGATCTGTAAATTAGTATGTTGACAACTGAAGGACTTCTAATTGAGCGGAATTATGTATACACATTATTGTCTTTGTGCAAAGCCATAGTAATATAAGGGCTGTCACATATTTATCTTAATACGAATCCCAAAGGGTGAGATTTTATTCTCCTCTACCCTTTAGATCTCCTACTAGATAAGAAAAATTCGTTACTGATTTTGATACTCGCTCTTTCCGTCATGCACAAAAGCAGACATGCTGAAACACAAAAAAATATGCAAGGACATGCTCTCTCTCTCTTTCACACACTCACACACACAATGAGACGCCGCCCTGCAGACTCAAACCACAATTGGTTTCAGTGAGTTGTCACATTCTGGCCGAAAGTCAATTTTACACTTACTTAGCCCCATAATAAGAAGTCATGTTGACAACCTCACAATACATCTCTCCTTTTAGAGGATGGGGGAGAAAGAAAAACAAGGAATAAGGAAGAAGGTGACGGGGGGGGGTGTTAAGCAGAATTTGACAAAACGAACAAAGAGAATGAAATCACTGCATATCCATATGTGTGCCTACAGGGTGGTGTGACATAGGGCAAGCTTGAAAGAAAGCTACATTTCAATGAGTCAAAATATGTATATAATGCATATTTTATATTGTATATTTTATATATTTATGGGATCACACTTTTAAAAATATTCCCATTGTAGTCCAATGTAATGTTCACACTAAAATCGTATTTTAAAGATATAATCCTTAATATTTTCATAAAATCAAACCCTGTTTTTGTGGTCTGCATTTTTTCTGCAACAGCCATTCAATGTATTTACATTCAGTAATTACCTTTTTGCACAGTAGCTTTCATTGTTAGTGGCGGACTCCGCCATTCTCGTGCTGGGGAATCACAGTAAACAAGGCATGCATATAATCCAGAGTAATTTTGTCACACTGATAACAGCCTCACTGCTAACTGTTCACTCTCTTTATATCGTGTCAGAGCTGTATTAAGTTACTATTAATGCAAACGAAACATTTCATACTGCTGCTCCTTCACTTTAAGGGTGTTCAACTGGTGAAACATGGTGTGGCTGTTTTTGTGAAGCAACCACAGGTTAGCGCTTACCTCAATCATTCATTAAAAATGCATCTAAAATACAAGACACGGACATTTTTGGACAGCGGATCCTTGTTTTTTATTTTTGCTACGGAGTAATGGAACAAGAAGGAGCAGCTACAGTGAGCTGTTAGATGAAGGGTTTCAGACGACAGGCTGCACACCTCCAACTCCTCAGCAAGGTAACCAACTTTATTGTGTCCTGCTGTTGTAACTTATTTATTAAATAGTAAGTCAGTAAAATAATAAGTTTGTTTGGCTGCACTGTAAACAGACACACCAGTTGCTCTCCTGTTGTATTTCTGACAAAGTAGCTGCTCAAGGAGTGTTTGTTGTAGTTTTAAAACCGCACTTGCTGTCACCGCGGTTACCAAGGGTGTCACCAAATCAACAAGGACTAAAATCAGAAGGATTACAACTTTAACTACTGAGTTGATTAATCCATGGCTGCGATTCCACATATGCAGTATGAGGAATCAAAGATTACTTGAAATTCGATTGTGTAGTTCAGGGTTTTAGAGGTTACCCAGAAACTCCATCTTTTCCTCCCTATGCATAAATATAATTTTCATGTTTCTCAGGCATGTGTCTATGTGTATTCTTGAGTTTCTATAACTTGAAGCAATATTTTATAGTGCCAGTAAATGACTGCTGTGTGATGGTTAAACGTGCTTAGGATAGCTGATGCAAATACATAGTTAGCAGAACTAATACAAGGATTTTAACTGTATCAGTTCACTCTCCCTACCTAAAATGAAGACGTTTGTTTTGCTGTTCTGTATTGTAGTTGTACATTTAATATTGTGCACATTTGTCTAACAAGCAGAAACACTTGCTCCGACCCTGACAGAAATGTTAGCGCTCTTAAATAGTTGCTATGGCGTCCTTTTTTCTTGTTGACAAGGGAAACACACACTTCTTTAGCTGACCCGACTGGGAGAATTTAACTCAGGGTGTCATGCTGTTTGTGTGTGTGAAAGAGAGAAAGTGTAGAAAGAATACCATTGAAACAAGTTGGAACTCTACTTCAGCAGAAAGAAATGTGTATGTTGGGTCACATTTTACTGTAAAATGTTATTTTTTTTCCCCCAACAAGTGCAGCTAACATGCAGGTTTGCGCCAATATCACATCAATAGTGGCAAACTGTTCCTTTAAACAAACTTGGATATATGAAGAACTTCCACTTTCTTGCTAGAGCTTGGTTCATCCATGTTTGTTTATGTTTGATCTTTTCTTTTTTTAGCCGAACATCAAAGGCGTGCGTGACATCAAACAACCAATCCACGATGAACCACTTGTCATTATCATCTGTCAATCATCTCCTGAAATAAGAAGTTGCACTTTGGCTCAGTGGCATCAAACATGATAACTTTATCTCTGAATGCATTATTCATGCATCTACGGATATTCCTTGGTTGTTTCAGAGAGTGCAAATGCTAAAACGGTGACCTTCATTACACAACAGTAATTTCACAACAGGCGTCGTTTACACAGGTCTCTGTCTGTCTGTCTGTCTCACAGACTCACAAACACAAAGAGCCCAGTTTGTGATAACCATCATCCCCTTTCCAATTGTCCGGGTTAGTCTGGATACTTGTATGTGTACGTCTCTCATTATAAACAGATAATGGCAGCACACTGAGATATGAACCGTCCTTTACTCGGCCCCTCTCTGCGAGCAACAACAACGAGGAGTGGACCTCCTAATGTGGAGCGTTTGAACCCGTCTTACTGAGAGAAACAGACGAGGACAAAGACAATTTTCAACCACAGAGACAACAAAGCTGTCCTTCACAGAGAAAGAGAAAAAGAGTGAGATGAATATATGTTTGTGGAATTGTTTCACAATTAGTCTGTATTACGTGCTTTGGTTTTCTCTTCTGGTTTTATGTAGACATAATGGTTTCAAGGTTATGGTTTATGTATTTATGGTCAATAGACTTTGAGATGGAAGTTGAACACAAATGTAGGACGTTAAAGGAGAAAAACTCCCACCTATTACTTTAAAAGTACAGTAAGTACTATACTTAAGTACAAATTCCAGGAACTAGTACTTTATATTAGTATTTCCATTTTATGATACTTCTCCACCACATCTCAGAGGCAAATGTTGTACTTTTTACTCCACTACATTTGTCTGACAGCTTCTTATACCCTTCCTCTCCAGTGAAAACCATGTATCTCCAAATGAGATGATTCTGAAATTGATTTTTTCTGATAAACTGAAGGATTAAGTGTTCCTTTATGGGCTGATAAAATTCTCCTCCTTCTAAAGCTACATAAACTATTTAAACCCTCTTGGATTAGCTGGAAAATGCATCGTTCCAAAGCTGAAAACAGGCTGTTTTTCTTATGAAAAGCTGACTTTTCAGAGATACGTGGTTCTCACAGGACAGCGACACTACAAACATATGATGATCTCATAGACCATGATGCATTGCTGTAGATTAAACTACCCAACAGTACACAGAGTAGTTAAAATGAGCTCAACCTTAAACATCTACAGCAGTAAAATGCAACATACACATTAATGCAGCAGTAATATTAATCCAGAAGCATCAGATATAAAGTAAAACACTGACCATTTTATTGCACAATGAGTACTTTTACTTTTAATACTTTAAGTACATTTTGCTGACAATACTTCCATACTTTTACTTAAGTAAGGTTGTGAATGCAGGACTTTTACTTGGACTACTTTCACAGTGTGGTATTAGTACTTTTACTTAAAGGATCTTCCACCACTGCCTAATTCTATGTTACTGCAGTTGTTTCTAGTGAATTTTTGAAGTAATCCTTCTACTGTAGTACTGAAGCAAGTGTAATAACTGAGCCCTGATGGCACATTGCTTCTAACAACTTCCATTATTATTCTATGTAACTTCATAATTAACCATCATCAAAGATAACTAACTGAAAGCCAGATTAATTAAAGCGGTGGTCTGGGAGCACATGCACACATTGGACTGGATACATACAGTGTACAGACACACTCACAAACACACTGTCTCTGATATGATGAAATGTACTGTAGCCTAAAAGGAACCTGCAGACCACTCGCAAACGTCCATTTATAATTATCGAGAAAATAAATAACACTCTACTTTAAAGCTGCTTCTTCAGACCTTAAGTATATGTCAGCTGCTTCCAAGAGGCCTTCATAAAATCAAAGTCTTTTTTGGTAACGCTGCCTTTCACCCCCCACCCCCAATAAAGGATATTTTCTCTCCAAAAGATAAACCGTTGGAAGCCAGATAAGGACGATGTGACAAATGGTCTTCCAGGACGCTTGGCAGAAAGAAAACAAAACCTCATTTTGTTCTGGGTTTACAAGATTATTTGTTCATTTGTTTGAAGTGGTAGGATGATAAGAGAGTATTTTCCTTCTAAATAAAAGTCTCTTACGAGGGAGAATCACATCTGAGTAGCCGCCCCGGATCACCACAGTGATGTATGCTGCTGATCACCTGACCTGCCGCACCATGTTGAAGTCAGGATATTTGCCAGTCTGTACAGAAAAGGTTCTCTCCTCGGGAACAGGATCAATACCCGCACCAAAGATTTATTATCAGTCCTATTTGTGTGTTAGTTCATTGAAATTTGGAGCAAAACTGGGCCAAGTAATTAAGTTTTGGTGCAGATAGCAACAGCAGGTGCCAGATGCATAAAACTGTGTGTAGAATCATGACTAAAACTCTCTAAGCACAAAGACAGAAATGAGACAGCCGTGTGTACGCATTGCTCTGGTCTATAAATCTTCAACGACTGTGATCATACTTAAAAAAAACGAATGCCCACTCATAACTCCGTCTTATTCTCTTTTTTCTTTTTACTAAATGTCTTGAATTAAGACAGAGTTAGCAGCATAGACCCACCCATTTCCGCCCCAAAAAGATGTTCCACCGGTTTGAATTATTTGAAACGTCACACCTACAACTAATCCAATCTGGATTACCCTGAACAAATCATTTTAGTTTGATGATGTGACGTGTTCCTTGAACTCGTCACTAAACTCTGTGACAAAATTATCCACATGTAACTTCTATATATTATGTTTGTTGAATCTTAATTCTCATAGCATGAGTCAGAAATTTTGTACAACTCATCCACATATAAAGCCCTGACATTCCCAAACAAGATTCAGGCATTCTCCAAAAATTATGACCATCAGCCAATCAGCACGACTGTCCATCACCATGTGTATTTAGATGCAGATTACAAATGTCTAAATTTCACAAGTTTGATAAGGGAGCGGCTAAGATGATTAAAGGTAGTAGAGTTACAGCGATCAGCAATTAATCAATTAGTCCACTGCAAGAAAATGTATCTGTAGCTATTTCGATAGTTGTTTTACACAGTTTTTAAGAAACAAAGCACCCAGTATTCTCTGGTTGCAGCTTCTCTAAGGATTTTCCGCTTTTCTCTGTTTCATATCTTTGGGGATTGAACAAAACAAGACATCTGAAGATGTCACCTCGGACTCTGGGAAACTGGGATGGACATTTTTTACTATTTTCTGACATTTTATAGACCAAACAGAAATAAGTGGCAGATTAATCGATAATGACAATAACTGTTAGTTTCGGGCCTCAAAGTTAGTTTCTTGTCCTCATTAAAAAATAAAGAATGTTTTTAGTACATTATAGATTTAGAAACGGACTCTAGACCTATGTGTATAATAATAGCATTTACAATGAGTGAAGGTCATAGTCAGACGATTGCACTGCAGATAACCTCAAGGCCAGTAATACTAGATTATATAGCAAAAAAGCTAAATTTTACTCTTTGGCAGTCAACTCTTATCCAGAGTGACTTAAAAATGACTGCATAGGTGTATATTCAGCATCTTGCTCAAGGACATTTTGACAGGACACACGGCTGTTGATGTGCACACTGTCTGCCTCGGTGATTGAATCTGTAACCTTACAGTAATGGGATGGTCTCACTAACCACTAATCTGCTCTGCCACCTGAGAAAAAGAGACAGAGAGATGGATAGACGGAGAAATATGAGAGCGTGGATAAAAAGAAAGGAGGAGATGAGTCGAGAAAATAAGACAGACGGACGGGGGGGAAAGGATGATAGCAGAGCAGGGGGAGAGACAGTGATGGTAGAGAGACAAACAAAGTGTGAGTGATAGTGAAGAGACAGTAAATGAATACCGAAGGGGGAGGGAAACATGGGGAGATGACAGAGAGCGAGCTATTGAAATTGCGAGAAAGAGAGGAAGACCCATATTAAGAAAGAGAGAAATTGGCAGAAAGAAAGCTGGATAGAGACAAATGGATATAAAAAAGACAGAGGTCACATTCACGACAGAGTCTCTCCAATCTGGTCTCCTCTGTCCGCAAGTCTATTCTAAATACTCATCAGCCATTGGTCAGGCAGGAGGAAGTGGTAAGCGCTGAACCCCGTAACCCTTCATTTCCTCAATGACAAATTCGGGTGTCCTTCGATTCCACTTCCTCTCTGTCTCACTTACCGCCAGCGCTGTCACATATTCTCATTAGTCACCGTGGCGGCTAAGATGAGTGTGTGTAGGTGTGTGTGTGTTTTGGGGTGAGTAAGAGAAATAGAAACAGAGAGGGAGGCAGAGAATGTGTGTGTGAGAAAGAGAGAGGGATTATACATGAGTAAAATGATGCATGAGTGTATGAATGAGCGAAATAGGGCATAACGTGGATTTTGTGTTTGTGTGATAGATGATGTGAGTACTGTATGTGTATATCTGAGGTGTCTGTCACTTTGTGTATGTCTATACCTGCATGCGTGTATGTATGTGTGTGCATGTGTGTGCATGTGTGTGTGTGTGTGTGTTTATCTTGTATAACCCCTTATCCTTTGGTTTTAGGGGAGAACAAGTCTACAGCCATGTTAGCTGCTCTGTGAGGCTGTACTTAAGCACAGCAGTGCTTTGAGCTAAATGCTAACGCCAGCGTGCAAACAGTAACAATGCTAATGTGCTGATGTTAAGTATCTGTAATGTTTACCATGTTATTAGTTTAGTGTGTTAGCATGCCAACATTTGCCACTTAGTAGGCTACTAGTACAGCTGAGACTGATGGGAATGTTGCTAGTTTAATGATACGTCGATTAATTGATTAGTCGATAGACAGAAAATTAGTCGACAACTATTTTGATAGTCGATTAATCGTCTTAGTCATTTTTCAAGCAAAAATACCAAACATTCACTGGTGCCAGCTTCTAAATTATGGCCTAAATCTGCCTATGCCAAATACAGATCTGAATGGCAGACGGACCATGAGTGGGTCTGTCCTGTCAGCGGGAATGAGTACATGGTGGACTGTCCGACCTGAAGCGACACTCAGCAGGGGACTACCACGTCCGAGCAGCGCAAGGGCAGAGGACGCAGAGTGGAATCACTCAGTTCATGATACCCCACACTTCCCCAGAGCCTTTGGAAGATGCACAAGCACACACACNACTTCCTCTCTGTCTCACTTACCGCCAGCGCTGTCACATATTCTCATTAGTCACCGTGGCGGCTAAGATGAGTGTGTGTAGGTGTGTGTGTGTTTTGGGGTGAGTAAGAGAAATAGAAACAGAGAGGGAGGCAGAGAATGTGTGTGTGAGAAAGAGAGAGGGATTATACATGAGTAAAATGATGCATGAGTGTATGAATGAGCGAAATAGGGCATAACGTGGATTTTGTGTTTGTGTGATAGATGATGTGTGTACTGTATGTGTATATCTGAGGTGTCTGTCACTTTGTGTATGTCTATACCTGCATGCGTGTATGTTTGTGTCGACAACTATTTTGATAATCGATTAATCGTCTTAGTCATTTTTCAAGCAAAAATACCAAACATTCACTGGTGCCAGCTTCTAAATTATGGCCTAAATCCGCCTATGCCAAATACAGATCTGAATGGCAGATGGACCATGAGTGGGTCTGTCCTGTCAGCGGGAATGAGTACATGGTGGACTGTCCGACCTGAAGCGACACTCAGCAGGGGACTACCACGTCCGAGCAGCGCAAGGGCAGAGGACGCAGAGTGGAATCACTCAGTTCATGATACCCCACACTTCCCCAGAGCCTTTGGAAGATGCACAAGCACACACACACACACACACACACACACACACACACACACACACTCGTGAGTGCAGCGGGGGCGGGTCTTCTGGTTACATCCTCAGAGAACTGTCAACTTGTGAATCTGGGAGAATGGCCCGGCGTGGCTAACTATCACACGATGACTCTAAACACAGTATGATCTGATAACAACAGTACACAGATTAGCCAACAACAACTTATCAATGGGTTTAATTTTGCCCATGTCTCTGATCTGATGTTTTAATCTTCCATATACAGTAATTGATGCAACTGTGCTTTACTTGTATTGACTCTTTATTTCCTTTATTCATGTTGAGAGTAGCAGAGGACTTCGAAATTGATGTATAAAAAGCACAAATTAGTGCACGAAAATTCACCACAATGCAGGAAATGAGTATCTGACACTCAAAATCTCATGAGGGAGGACCCCCACACCCGCCAAATGACTTGTTTTCCCCGGGCATGTGGCCGCTGACAAGGCGTCCCTTCTTTTTCCACATTTATGGTGGCAACCAGGAAGCCTGCATTTTCATTGTCTAACCGGTCTATGTAGGCACAGTACTCTACTCTCAACCTCTGACTTGAACATGAATGAATAAGTAATACTTTTAGGGCTCAACAACTTATTTTGAGTGGGATTAACAGTACAGTATGTAGGCCTTAATGTGGTCTATAAGGAAACATGTTTTGTGTTTCAAAATGTTTGAAAATGGTGTATTTAGCAGCTGAAATATAAAACAAATACCAACAGACCTTGCCTCTCTGGCTGTTAGAGTCCCCCAGTAAAATCTGTCCATTTCCAGCACTGACAGCTTTTCTTGTGCTTTGAATAGGATACCTTGCGTTTTTGTTTCAAAGCCCACCCTTAGGTGAAATCCTACAACCACCCCTGGTTGTTGAGATATTTCAGTGGTAGACCTACAGACAGACAGATTGACATTTCCATCTCTAGAGCCACGCCACTAGCATGAACAAACAAATTACATTTTTATGTTATCCTCAAAGTCCTCAGCTCTTCCTAACTGTTTTCAGTTTTGGCCTCAAATTTAAAAGTGCACACAGCGTGGACAGACCAGTCAAAGCAAAGAGCACACACACATGCTGTAAATGTTCCCCACTTATTTCATTCTATGTACAGTCTGCCTTTTCTTTCCTGTCACAGTGCCCTCCATTTCTTGTCAGTTCCCCCTTTTTTCTTTGAGTCCTTGTGAAAGAAAAAAAGTGAACCTTGTAAATCTACAGGAAGGGAAGCTTCATATTTACATTTTTTAAATTACATTAATTCTCTATACCTTAAGGGATTTGAGGTCTGTTTTATAAACTACCTTATAGCATATTCAAGTGCCACCAAAATAAAGAAAAACCAGGATCAGGCAGACTTCCACTCTGATCAAAAATGCTTAATTTGAAATATGTAAACAACCATCACATACTGTATGTATATTGTGTACACTGGTATAGTGGAGTTTTATATTTCCTTCCAAATTGGCAGGTTTTCCTCGGAAGCATCACAGCATTGACAGCTTACACTGTGACTAGACGGAATTTAAACAGTCTGGACTGTGCATCTGTGCAGATTATGGTACTCCACATCGAAAATCGTGACTGTAAGCAGCTGCCAATGCAGTTGGAGAAGAGACTCATCTACCTCCGCAAAGCCACAATGCTGTCCGTCAGGAGAAGGGAATCTGGGAACAGATTGGGCTGTGCAGGCATGGGAAGAGCCAGGCGAGATCCCTTTCCCAGTGTTTCACCGTGAAGGACCCGTTCCAGGACGAGTCTGTTTGCAACCAAGAAGCCCACAGTGAGCAGGCAACCGAATGTTTATACACAATGACCAGGTGTTAGTGTTTATAAATCACTGTATTCTGAATTAGGGGATATGAAGTTTTATTTATTGATATATGTTGATTAGCTTTGATGATTAAAATGTGTGCCAAAAAGTAATCAAATCTATATCAAATCTAGAGGTGCACATTTTACACAGTTATTTTGATCAATGACTATTTATAACGAAAGAAAAATCT
>NTHP01000307.1:1002490-1013996 GCA_003416845.1 Oplegnathus fasciatus
CTTCACAATGAAAAGAGAACAAAGCAAATAAGCAACAGAGCCACAGACATTAAATGCAGACATCCAGCTAAAAACATAAGGCAAAACAAAAACTAAACAAAAGCAAGTCTAAACAAAGGGGTCTTGAGATGCTTTTTAAAGGTGTCCACAGCATAGGCAGGTGTCTGACCACATAAGAATCTTGAACTGGATTCTGAAATTGATGGGAAGCCAGTGTAAAGAAATCAGGGTTGGTGTTACATGAGATCTTTTGGAGGACTTGGACAGGAGCTTGGCAGCAGCATTTTGGACCACTTGTAAGCGATTCAGGGAAGTCTTGCTAAGGCAGGTGAAAAGGGAATTGCAGTAGTCAAGATGGGAGGAAATAAAAGCATGAAAAGTGCTGACTCCAGTCTTCGATAGGTAAGTGAGGTTTTTCCCATATTCAAAACTCATTAGCCACAATCTACCACAATGTGACAGCACAGTTAATTTATACACAGATTTGATTTGACCATTTAAAATTGCAGTTCTGTCACAGCCAGATCTATAGCCAGGATTTTAGAAATATTGAAATCATGAGGTCATGACACAAACCAAACAAAAAGGTAAAAAGAATATAGTTCTGGTGGTGAAGTACACTTTTATTTTAACTTGTCTAAAAAAAAACACATGATGACACAAGATATTGACTTCAACAAATACCAGAATCAGCCCTAAAACAACTACCATGTGTAATTTGTCTGTAATTGTAGAACGTAAGAACAACACTGACCTCACTGATCTCAGTGTCATAAACGGTAACTACGGCCCTGGTTACAACAAAATATTTCAAATGTGCTCCAGAGGGAAGTGGACAGGGGAAAAAAGGATAGAATAATAAATTCAATACAATATAATATGTTTTTTGTAGTACCATAACAAATGCTTCTATTCAGAAATGTATAAATTTGGGTTGAAAATCAAGTTTTTGAATTCACGTTTATAAGCACTTTTTTAGTGCACAGTCTGGAGAGTTTAGTCCTTGGCCTCAAGCACTTTATCTCCTGATGAGCACCACAGCAAGCATTTCACACACAAACTGTGCACACAAGGTCAACTAGTCCTGATTGATAAAGTAGTTACTATGGTTGGTCAGAGCACCCCAAAACGATCCATGTGAGGATTCAAAAAATAACACGTAAGTATTTTCTCATCTGCTGCACCTGTAGTTAAAGTATGGGTTAGTGTTGGCAACTAAAACTACTATCTCTGACTGCTATTAGAGAAAGATCACCTTCATGGTTACCTTCATGGCTGCATCCCAAATCCATACAACATACTAATTTTATACAGTCTACATATACTAATTGTCATAGTATACTGGTTTAGTAGTTAGCTTATAAAAAACCTACATACTTAACTGCTTTATACTAACAGGAAATTATACAGTACGTGCAACATTAAACTGTCACGATGGAATGTCATTTCTAGTTAAACTTCACAAACAGAAAACAACATTACTGTAAGATTGACAGCTTATTTTTTGTTTTCCAAGATCTGTTTAAGTGTTTACCACCACAATTCATCACAATTAAATCATTTAATTCACACAATTCATTTTATTTTTCCCGGTTGTGAGCAGCTTCTCCATTTCCTTTGTGCATTGCATTGTGGGAGAATAGTGTGCATCAGCAGCACGCTCAAAAATCAACTGTGTGTAGTATGCATTCTGTCTAGTTTGAGTATATGCAATTTTGTCAAGTGTGAGCACACTACATACTAAAAACCTGCTTAGAAAAATCCATAGAATGTATTTGGGACACGCCTTTAAAGTCTACAGCTACGCTTACAGCTCTGTGAGGCTGTACTTAGGCACAGTGGTGCTTTGAGATAAATGCTAACGTCAGCATGCTAACATGCTCACAATGGCAATACTAGCATGCAGGTATTTAGCAGGCATGATGTTTATCATGTCCACCACCTTAGTTTAGTGTCTTAGCGTGCTAAGTACAGCTGAGGCTGATGGGAATGTCATCAACCAAAGTTTTGACCTGATGATGGTGCTGAATTATAGGTCAGGGGATCAAAGTGATTACAATTCTTCCTGAGAGGACCATGAATATCAGTACCAAACTTCTCCAGTGAATGTAGAGACATTTCAACAAAAAAACAGAGAGAAAAAAAGTCAGGGGATCACAAAAACTATTACAATACATGATCTGGGAACCATGAATGTGTGCCAATCCATCAAGTAAATGTTGAGATATCTCATTGAATAAGTGAAAACTTTTACCTGCTCGTGGCGCCAGAGGAAAAAGTCAGAGGATCACCAAAGTCATTAAAATGTATCCTCTAGGAACCTTGAATATCTGTAGCAAATTTCACAGCAATCCAACAGCTGTCAAGATATTTCCCTCTGAAATACAAATGTAAATCTCAAGGTGGTGCTACAGGAAAAACACAGGATCACCAAAGTCAATAGGATTCATCCTTCGGGCACCAAGAATGTCTGTACCAAATATCATGAAATTTCATCCAGGAGTTCTAGTAGATATTTTATTCTGGACCAAAGTGGTGGACTGACTGACCGACCAGCAATCCCATCCCTAGAGCCACCTTGGTCTCTGGTATTGAAATCAAACACTGTGTAGTCACATTCAGCTACCTCAACTCACAGTACCTACCTAACTTTTCGCTGTACTACGAGAACATCACACTATTTCAATTTAAAACAAACATAGGCCATTTTATGAAGTCTCCATAGGATCTAGGTTAATATCAGCCTGGGCGTCTGGGATAAAAGACTAAAACTCTCAGCTGGATCCCAGCCTAAAATGGGTTGAAAAGTTAAAGAGCCCCCTCAGACATATAATGACAAAGAACCATTTCAACTCTCTGACACGCACACACACATGCAATTCCTCCTCTATTTCTGCGATAATGTGACAGCTGAGGTCGGCGATAAAAGGGAGAGCAGAGGGGAGATAACTTTGAGAGGACGGCAGAGAGACTGTACATGGGTATGTGTGTGGGAGAAAGTAGCTACTGAATGTGTGCTGTTGTTTTGTGTGAGCATCAGATTAATGGTCTACTGTAAGAAAACCTCCAAACCTCCAAACCTAATTGTTGTAGTTCACTGCAGTGGTAAGGTCAGTGCAGTAATTAGCTAACCAGGGCAGATCCCTAAGGCTAGGTTAGGATCCCAACTGTGTATTTAAGGTGGCAACTCTAGAATAACCTAATTTTCCCATATCAGATCAAGTTTTGGGCATTTTGTGTTATTAGACAGTTAACAGAAATTATGACAGGAAATATGACATGACACATCTCTGGCCAGATTAGGACTGGGGAGTACCATATACCACATGACCCCATTACATCGAATTTTGACCCGTTTTGACCTCGTCTTCAAAGAGTTTCGAAGTGCGTGTTTAAACTGTAAAAGTGTGGCGGTGCGTGGTAGTGCCACATTTGCATTTCAAGGTTTTCATTTCTGTGGAGGCGGCTCTCCCCAGCTAGAAACAAATACAGCCTTAATACAGCAACCTTAGAAACTTTCAAGGAAAGAGGGAAGAGGTGGGCGCCATTTCTAACAGCAAAGGTCATGTGCTTATTATGTGATAAAACAGTAAAGTAATGAACATCTGGGACTTTTTTTTAAACTTTTATTTCCTTTCTTGAAAGAGAGTCAGGGGTGGTGGGGCACATTTACCGCCTCCACTAAACAATGTCCTGATGGAAACCACACATTAAACTCTCACTGATAAGGGTTTTCTGGAAAACTCGCCTAACTACAGGCACATATCTAAGCCCCCAACAATGTCTCTTTAATGACCTTTCACCCATTAAACTTCAAAGAGGCCTTGATAAAAAGTTCTTACTGACTTGTATGGATTTGTAAGAACCTAAATTCCCTCTTCCGTCTTTGAGTGTCTCCCACAGCTCCCCTTTCTCATCTTTTCTCCCTCTCTACCTGTCTCTTTCCTTGTCAGTCACCTCTATCTCACTGCCTCTGTCAATCTACTCTATCTCTGTTCTCACATCCTGGTCCACTCATCGTCCTCCTCCTCTCGTCTCCTCTCTCGCTCTCAGCCATCCTGCACTTTTATCTCGATCCCCCAACTCTTGTCTTGCCCTCTACCTTTTATATGTATCCCTCTCTCTTTGTGTCTTGGTTTAGGTGATGAGTTCAATAAGAGAGGGGACATAGCGGTGTTTTCCAAGTTCAAACACTTTTTTTTTTATCTGTGAGCTGCATGGTGTTAATTCATTTTGGGTAAGTGTCTCTCCCTGTTCCAGCTCTCTGTCTCTCTACTTCTGTGCTCCATTGCGTAAAAAATACGACCAGGTCCATTACTCCATGCAAGGTGTGCCTACACTTACACAGTGCGCCTATGTGAAATTGATACCTCTGGGTTCTGTTCTAGAAGTACAAGAAAATGTATGTTTGTAATAAACACGAATAAGTCCAGCCCTGGAACATAATGTAATGTGTGATTCACCCTATTTGTGTTGTGACGGGGATAACATTTTTTTTAAAGCATTTCAAAAGCAATGCAATATCATTGTTTATCTAATATTTTTGTTTTTAGCTGCCTTTAACACCATTTCTCATAAGTCCTCAACCATAGTGGGTTAAAGGTCACAAGCAGAATGAGGCAAGTCCACGGACAAGTCAGGTGTCTGGGACTAGTTCAGATATGTCAATAATAATAGCAGGACACAGCGGACCGAATGGTGCAGGCGTTTTCAAACAGAGGAGACTACAGCTAAAAGTTGGAAAATGCACTTTAGATGAATATAATGGAAGAAACCAAGTTACAATGACATGTGCACACTGCTGTGCTGGTTATTTTCATCGTAGATGTTTCTTTCTGTATGCTGACAAATGAATCCTTGTTTGACATTGTTAGGATCATGAAGGTTTCAACTTCTAATAGCAAGTGCTGTGGCAGATATCCTACAGTAGAATATGGAGGGTAAACCAAGAAACAATCAATGTGAGATTGCGCTGAGTTACAGAAGCTAATGGAACAGCAGTTAGCTTATAAATATCATCAGTCTTTCTATAGACTACAGCCCTTTAGCCTGTGCTCCAAGCTGCTGGCCCTTTGCTAGCCTAGTAGCAAATGCTTTCAATGTGAAATATGCTCAAACTTACTTCTTTTCACTATTTCAATTTTTTCCCTTCCATTTTCAACTCACAGTGTCAGTGCACAGCATTAGCTCTTAATGACGCTCCACATGCGTCTGCTTTATAATAGTCGGTTCATGATAAACAAAGCTTTGTGATATTGCAGCAGACGTTATTGTGTTAACATTTCTGAAAACCACATTTTACTCTGTAAAAGCAGTCACTTTAAGTCAATAAAACAGTATAATGGTGTGATTTTTTTTATTGTTGTAATTTGCCATTGAATAGCTTTTTGCCTTCAGATGCTTAATTGCCCCTTCCCACGTCCCACCCCACCCACTCCACGTCAAGCTTCAATGTCTGGAGCTAAGTATCCCCTGTTAGACAAAGCACACACAACACCATCACCAACACCACCACCACCACCAACAACAACAACAACATTATATCCAGTGAATACGCACTAAAACACAAAAAGCACCACAACAAAATCTATCAGCCATTCAGACATAGAGTAGCTACACCCACAATTCCCCTAACACCCATCATTTACTGTTACGAGTCTTGTGTGTTTGAGTGCGGAGGTGTGTGTGTGTGTCTACCTACAAAGCTGAATATATCAGTATGTGTGTGCATGTCTACTTGAGGACCTCTTTGTATGGGCATGTACATCCATACCTGTGTATCTTTATCTGTTTGTGTGTGTAGCGTTTAAGTGCATCAGAGAACAGAGAGTGTAAGAGAAAGAGAAAGAAAAGAGTAGTAAAATATATAATGGCAAGAGGGGGGGATGAAAGGTGGTAGAGATTACAAGACAGAGACAAAGAGAGAAGGACAAAGGGAGGAGGGAAAGATACCAGAGGGAGGAAGAGAAAGAGATTAAGCAACTGAGAAAGACAGACAAATCATTAAATTCATACCCTGGCCGTGAGGAAGATAGTAAATGAAGGTAGTGAAGGTGAAACTGTAACTGAGGGTGATACAAAATTCAATTATGTCTATTAGTTCACTTCATTATCATGGCTCAGGTGTTCTAATGTTCCCATTATGTTGTCGTTGGAAAACGTTGCCACTCTGTTGGCTTCATCTGTTTCTCTCTTTGTGTTTGTGTGTGTTGTTTTCCCCCCGGCAGATTAACAGGCATCAAAAGAAAAAGACAAGATCAGGTCAGTCAGTCTGGCTTTAGGCCCTTTTGGCACTTATTGTGCTGCAGAATTATAACATTTTCTCCTGGTTCACAACACCTGAGGATCACTTTCCACGAGTTAGTGGCCAGTTTTATGGCTGTGCTGATGGAAATTCATACTGACCATGAGATGGGAGTTGGGAGATGGGGTCAAAATGCCAAACACAGCTGAGGTTCAAAGTTCATTCATGATTTTGGAAACAGCAGTTGAGAAAACAACCTCATCACAAGGTCCAATTAGTAGCCGTTCTGGAGCTTTTGATCATGCTACACAGTTTTCATCAGCAGATGAAGTTTGCCTGGTAGTTACCCAAAAAAATCCAACCTCTATACTTTCAGGACAGTTAGACAAACTCCATCTGCTGATGAAGGTCATGTGAAATGATGATGATGAAAGCACCAAATCAGCTCTAAATGGACTTTGTGGTTAGACTGTTTTCTCAACTGCCGTTTCCAAGGTCAGGAATTAACTCTGCACCTTCGCTTTTAAGCCAACATGGTTGAGAAGACCTTAAAGCGCACCTAAAAAATGGTAACTCGAACATTTACAAACATCTGCTTTAACATTTGCTGAGGAAGAACATGTGATATGATTGAAAGCTCCAAAACAGCTACTAACTTGATCTTGTGGTGAGTTTGTTTTCACAAATTTCACAAATTCCTAACATAGCTCGTGGCTTGTATGTGTATTAACAGTCTTTCCTGTTTCTACTGAGCTAGCTGCAGCTCTCTAAATCACATATCTGTTCCTCTCCACTTACTACTTACTCTTGCTGTAGCTCCACCAGCATGTTTTTTAGTTATCCAGTCAAATAACTCAACATCTACAAGATGGACTGGCACAGAATTTTGTATAGACCTTCATGGTTCCCAGAGGATGAATCCTAATGACTTGCGAGTGAATGGCTTCACCTTTGCTGCCACCATGTGGTTCACATTTGTGGTTCTGAGTGAAATGTCTTGACAATTATTAGATAGATTGCCACAGAATTAGGTTCACACATTCATGTCCCTCTCAGGATGAACTGTAATAACTTTGGTGATCATTTAACGTTTCCTCTATCAGCAGCATCATCAGTTCAAAAATTAAATTTGTCATTTACTTTTACTTGTTTTATGACTAAATAGCTGAAAAACTAATGATATTCGCATCAGCCTCAGCTGTACCTCTCCTGGGCTAAGTAGCAAATGTCAGCATGCTAATATTGCTATACTGTACCTGCATAACATCCACATGTTATCATTGTCACTGTGAGTGTGTTAGCATTTAGCTCGAAGTATCATTGTGCCAGCCTTACAGATGCATGGCTGTAGACCGTTATTAACTTTTAGTTACCGAAGGCAAAATCAAAATGAGTAAACTTGTTCCTCTCTCAGCTCGCTGTTCTCACAGTCTCAAGTCTTAACTGCTGGCCACTGAGCGGCTCCACTGGGGCAGCTGGAGTGCCTTGCTCAAGTGGATATCAATGGCGCTTGTTGAAGAAATTGAGCAAGTCCATGACCCCTCTCCACTTCTGAGATTTTAAGTGGTGACTTTGAGATGACTACGACCCACAAGGGACCCACTATCTACATGGACAAAAAAAAACAGGGATCACAATTAAATAAATTGAGGAGTGCAGGCTCAAAAGACAAGAAAAACACCATCTGGAGACCCCAGGATTGCTCGAGGACACTTCAACACGGCAAATAATTTCTGTTAACTGAGCTTGAAACCCAGCCTTCCAGTTAAAGATCAATCTCTTTCCCTTACTAGGCCAAACCACTGCCACAACACAGAAATCCACATCTTTTTATGGGTATAATTTCATAAAATAACACCTCCATTACTTTGGTTGTCTCCCTCTATAATGAAGTTATTGTTCTATGAGTGTGAGAGGCCCAGTCCAACTATGCTGCAAGGTCAGTGAGTGCTTATTGATTTACCATTCATCTGTTGTTGAGGTCATTACCGGCATGGTAGCTGTGATGATAATCTTGATTATGGATGGATAGTTCAAGTAGTGTTATGAAGGAGGGGAAGAACAGGGAGAGGGAAGAAAGGGAAGTATGAATGTGAGGAACAGGGAAACAAAGAGAAGAGGTAGATAAGGAGAGAAGAAAATACCTGAATGAATGCATGAGTTAATTTAAAAAATTCGCAAGCCAGTGTTTTCCTTTGACATTCAGCAAAGTCATGGGAGAAAGCAGAAAGAAGGAAAGGAGTAACAAATTAAAAAAAATAGAAAACACAGCAAAAAGGAAAGGAGGAAAAGGAAACTTAAAACATTGGTCATTTAACTTTATTAAAAATAACCTGTAATATTGTTTTTACATACACATGATTATTAGGATGGACCTGGGGAGAACCACTGTGACTGCCTCAGATTCTCCCTATGATGAAATATCTCTATCTATCTCTGTTTTCATTTCTGACCAAGTTTGTTCACCAAACACCAGAATTGAAAACTAATTAAATTGATATGAGAAAAATAATGAAATATTTCTTCCGTCTGAATTGCCTCTATCCAGCGATGAAGTTCTCTAGGGTCTCCTCTCTCCATCAGTGCTGGACGCTTTTCAATTAGAACCTTCATTAAAATGCCTCAGGGCAATTAATGAGCTCGTTAGATTTAGTAATCATATAATCTCTGCATGGATAAGATATCAGACTTTGAATTTCAAATAGAACACATCAGACAAACAAATCAACAGCTGAGGTCATTAGGAAGGTGTTGACGTGGAGGACTGATCATCTTGGGTGGCTTATAGAAGTGGGATGGTTGAGCTGCGATTGATTTGCACAGTGAGGCGAAAAAATGTTTGATAGTGAGGATTTGGGTGACAGGAAGTCATATTCTCTGGCCACATCTTTAAACATCAACGCTTCCCGCAGGCTGAGAATGAATTTTTTCACATTTTCATTTATTTTATCATGTCCAACATTTTAACATCTTGTTTCAAAACGGCACTGCAATCACAAGCTAACTTCAAATATCCTGGTCGCCAACACATTTTTACAAAACTGTTACCCCCACTGATAGCAATGATTTGTTCATAAATGAAACCGGATACAAACAGGAAGTGTATAGCTCCGTTTAAATTAGCTGAATCAGTTGTGTCAATGTTAATATTAGATTTTATTTAGACGTAACCGCTACCAATGGTGGCTTTGGCGCTACTGTAAGTTGCCACTGGTTTGTTGGTGAATGTTTTCTCTTATTTGTTTGCTCGTAATTACAATCTGAACGATATGACATGTGAATGTGGAATTATTGTAGCTCCACGCACACCACAAAGCCAAAGTTAGACAGGCGTGCTGTGCCTAGTTAGTCAGCTATGATTGGACAATTGCTGTTTGGGGGAGGGGGGTTAACAAACATTAACAAACAATTTTAATCAATCTACGCTATAAACTGCAGATGTTCCCTTGCAGATGTTTGAAAGGAATAATACTAAAAAAAGGCAAAACAAATGTTTTTGAATGGGGTCAGATGGATTTGAGTGAGCCGTTTAAATAAATTCTATATGGAAGTAATTACACAAATAGAGTGGGTCCATATGTTTTACAGTGTTCATTAAAAAAAGCGCTGACCACCATTATAATTCAGCTCTCCTGAGAGCGTCATAAAAAGGACACAAATGGGGACAGAGTTTTTTTTTGAGTGAAAAAGTCACAGACAGAGAAAGAAAGAAAGGAAACCAGAGAAATGGCATTGCAACAAAATGTTTCCAAAGTCTTTGAAGCCATCTCCATCCTGCTTGCCCTGCTATGAGGAAGCATCAACAACAACAAAACATCAATGATAGAACATCATCAAATATTTAAAAATTGAATGTCTAAACTTTTATCCATTACTAATTACCCCTGAGAGGCTGGTACATACATAGGCTCCAACTGGATGCATGCAGCGTTATATACAACAAATTTATAACGCATCGATATGGAGCATGAGGCATAAACAGTTCTCCCCAAGGCAAGAGGGAAGTGAATGATGTTGAGCAATCAGAAATGATGCTTTCCTCTTGGTGTAAATGGTGCGAGTGTGTTTGTGTACATGGGATACAGTGAGAAATAGTTACTGTGTGGAAGGTGTGTGTTTGTGTGTCTGCGTTTTTATTTGTTATGCCTTCGGAGACTTCAGGAAGTAATAAGAAATATTTAAAACTTGAATTTTACGAATAGGAGCATAAAAGGAAGCAGCGGGAGACGAGTAATAACTATGCAGCGTGGTGAGAAAGAGCAAAAAGATTTAACAACCCAGTGTCCAGGCAGCACAATAAGGCTTGATCGGGCCTGCCGAGGAGAGAGCGTATACACAGAAACGCACATAAATGCAAACTCACCTACACACAAATCTTAGGCTTAAATCCTTAAGCAGGGTATTCTGCAGAGCTGTCTCGTACAGACCCAGTTAGCCAGGGGACCATATCTGCATTCCGGTGCAAAAAGTACCTGATTCTGCATCTATTCTGCATTAACAATAACAGCAGACATGTTGGGAGCTTTTCTTTTTTTTCCACAGCTGCAGAAAAGGAGAAGTAATTTCTGTCAGAGTGCAGCAGCTTTAGTAGCGTCTCACAAACACACAGAAAACTGCTCAGTGTTGTTGCCACTAACAGAGCCCAACAACTATTAGAGCAAGATAATGTTGAGGGATGTGATGTTGAAAGAGCAGATTATGAGAAACTGAGTGATAATCAGTCTCAATTCAATCTGGAGCTAAAAATGGACTTACGCTATCTCGGTATTTACTGCACAAACATGAGATGTAATCCATCAGAGAAGTCTCAAATCCTGTCTTAATGTCTTAATCTCAAGACTGACTTTGTTCATGATGAGAGATTTGTGATACAAGTCAGCTGTTATTGGATGTGACAAAAAATTGTGCAACATTATGTCACATTGCATTTTCAGATACTTTACACGATAATACTGCACAACATAAACAAATAAACTGCACAGATTATGGCTAAACTGTGTGCTTTGTTGTGGTAAAACTAAAGTGCTTTGAAATTTGAACAGTTTGTTTTTGTTTTGTTTAATTTTCATTGCACCTTTAATGCAAGAGAGGCTTAATGAGAGAGGCTGGAATAAAAGATAATTTTGGCTCAACTTTTACTTTTATGATGTTAAACCATTTTGTGACTTATAAAATCTGACTTTTTGAAATGTGGATTACTTACAAGCTAAAGTCCTTAACTTACTTTGGTTAAAGATTTGTAATCTGCATGGTTTAGAGTTC
>NTHP01000307.1:1014027-1027526 GCA_003416845.1 Oplegnathus fasciatus
CCATTCACTTGAATATGCATGCAAGTATTGTGTTTGGATAATGTTGGTGTTGGTTTGCTGTGCAACATATTTTGTACATCATATGGAAGGATAAAGTAAGACATACTGGCGAAGGTGCTAGAGTTATTTTGGTTGTAGTTCAAACAACAATTCAGTTACATCTTTTATAACAATGTATGGAAATGTAGAGATTTAACCTTTAAAAACAGCTAGCTTTAGCTTTAGTCAACACAGTTGTGATCCCAGCTGAACTCAGTACTGTGTAGAGTCTACAATCTGTCTAGAGCTTTCATTCATTTCTCAGTATAACTTCTCTCTCAGTGACTCTGAACTAACAGAGGCCCATATGGGTTTGCACATTAGAGAGCCACATATGGGAAGTGTTTGAGCGTACAAGTGTCATGCAGAGTTTGTTGTGGTTGTCATTGACAAACGTCTGCTTGCATGACTCGAGCTGTCAGTCGGGGGTGCACAAGGTAAGCCTCTCCCATCTGTCGCCCCACTAGCAGGTGGCCTGGATAATGATGTGGCGTAGCACGGCACAGACAGGGCACGGAGACAGGCAATGGGACTATGTCACGTATCCCTTTTTTGGACTTTGAAAATGAAAGTGAGAAGGCGGTAGATGCTTCTATATGCCTCTCAATGAAAGGTTTCACCTTTGCACGGCCATTGCAGGAATCTCAGCTGCATCTGCCTCTATTCTCGTTTCGCGTGACAAGACTTTTCTTTTAACACAAAGTCCTGTGTTCAAGCCACTTGACCTCAAGCGAGCCACACATCCTACCAGGTCCAGTGGTGCTGCTCTGCGACTGACCTCTGATGTCTCTGTGGAGGTGGATAAGAACACTTGCTGCCTGCTGCCTGATTTATCCTGTCTTCTGCTGCATTAACCAGCTCACTGTGCATTATTACTCTTACAAGACTGCTACCTACTAAAGACAAGGGAAAGTGATTAGTATTTCAGCACCTTCAAAACATCTGTTTCAAGCATTAATCGGCTTTAGCAGAACTCTAATCAAGGCAATGTAAACAACTTTTCACGATATATTTCTTCTTTAGACAAGCCGCTTTGTTGTTCATTGCTCATATACAGTACTTGCTCGTGTACTTAGTGTGTACATGGACCTGGCTTGTACCGTAAAGTCTTCTTTGACGACTTCCAGCTTTGCAAAACATAAACATGCCAAATGGCAACAATCGAAGGGGTTGCAAGATAATGTATTGTAATATAATGTAAAGAATGACCACAAGCTCTATTAGTTTCGTTTAAAAGCTTTCCACCATTGTTGTGGCCATTTGTCTGCTGCTGATTTAAAGCCCCCACCATTCATGCTGTCAGTGGCGTCTAGTGGTCATTTCTGAGGACACACGCAACCAACACCGCAGAGGAATGTAGAATACTCGGGGGTAGCAATAATGTGCACATGAATGTGTTGTTAAAAGCAAGCATATCAGCGCTCTAGGCTTAAGCTCTAAGCTTGTCTGTCATAAGATGACTACTGGATTAAAATTCTAATTAAGAGTTTAAAACAAAGCCTTTTATCATTGATAACTAATCACCATGATAATAGTGATAAAAGTATTTAAAAAATGGCCGAATCAGAATCCCAGTTTCCTCAAATATGTCCAGGCAGATGGATTCAGCACCCTGGACAGCGACACAAGCGCCAAACATATTAACTGATGTGTTGAACGGTGACGTTCAGCATGAACAAAATTTCAATCATAGTTCAAGAGAATGACGGATTCTCAAACAAAACACATTCTTTCATGAAATAAGAAGGGACACGCACACACAGACACGCACACACAAACACCATGTCTAGTCTTTGCCTCTTGATGCTCTTAGAGGATATCCTATGAGGATTGAGCCTGAGACGGTCTCAGACCCTCTCTTCCCCTCCTCAACACTCGCCACACATGTGCACTCACACACACGCTTCAGCAGACACACACACACACACACACACACAGAGTTTATCCCATGGGGATTATGACATGGAAAGTCCTAGACATGACACACAGGCACCAGCATGCACAGGGACACAAAAACACACACCCACTCAAACACACACACACTGCGTATAGGGATTAGGATATTGACGGCCTCAGACTTGACATTATATGTGACTCTGTGACTGGGGCGAACACAACACACACACACACACACACACACACACACTGAGTGAAACTGGCCCCTCTCTGTCAAATCCTATTAAAGAAGAAGAAATGGTTGTAGGTTCTAATCCCCCTGCTCAAACCTGAGCTGCACTGCATGACAGACACACAGATAAACTGGCAGCCACAGAGGGAGAGAGAGACACATAGAGCAGACAGACAAACAGAGAGACACACAGATAAAAGCAGTATTGCTTTTGAACAAAATGTTTTTTAGTAAAAACTTTAAGTATCACTTCCAAAAGGGAAACTACGTGGATCCTGCTGACAGCATCAATTTGAGCACTACTTACTCCGGAAACCTGCTCCTAGTTATCAAAGCTATTGCCTCAAAGGACAAGGGAAGCAATTTCTAGAAACAAAAGCAGCGCTGCCTTGTTGCCAGTGATGGATGATGGTTACATATTGACAAAAGTGTCTGTTACTGGAGAGGAATTTCACCAAATAAAGGTTGTCTGACTTGTGTTTACTGTTGTTGCTGATATTTGGTAGTTATCTTTAAGCTACGAAATGAAGCACGCTCGCACAGGATGAGCTTTTCTGATATATAAACATCATCAACAGTGATTTCATTTAACTGTTCACCAATTGTTGTCTAGAAGTAGAAGAGAAAAGTAAATATTTCTGTCAAAAGCACACTTTTAAGCCATTTGAATTTAAAATCAGATCACGCCTTGAAAGCCAAAATAATGCAAGATTTCCTCTCTGAGGCTCTAAACTTGAGTTAAATGGGTTAATTGGGGATGATTCTCATCAAAAATCGTGATTTGACCAAATTAAAACCCAATTAGGAAGACTTAAACAGATTTGGAAGATAAGGAAGATAAGAAAGATAATCTTCCATCAGCCCCCCCCCCCTTTTTTTTTTTCCTTAAAGGCACTGTAGCACACATTAGGGGGTTTTCATAGAGAGACTTTTCTCTTAGGATAGATAGATGGAGAGCTGAACAATTAAACGGATGGATATATTAATAGGGATGTGTTTGCTGACAACGAAGAAACTAAATCCTGCTCAGTGATAAATGAGTTGTGTGCTCCCTCCCTCTACACTGTAGCTGTTATACAAGAGATTAAGTTTGGTTTAATAATAAAAACAGTCCTGGTTGATTTATTACCAGACAGAGGGTTAAGTCACATGAGATTCTTTATCGGCTTAAAGGAGAAGTTATATGTAAATTGTGTAACTTACAACTCAGGCTTTTTACACATACAGTATGGTGCTTTTAATCTTTTTCTTATTGCCTTTCAAAAACCAAGAAAATGGGAGTAAAAGCGTAAGGAATAGATTAAACAGTGTGTTTGTCTGCTGTAACGCTAGCTGCAAATGTTCTGCTTTTTATTTGGTTTGGCCATGTTTACATTCCAGCGACTTTGTCCAAACACATTACTCAAGATACATTTCCCAAACTCATCGTTTAGTTCTTATCCTTAAAGCCTTTTCTCTTGTAAAACCAAAACATACTTTCTTGAAAATACTAAATATTAAGCAAAAATCTAACCTCTCTCCTGCTGTCCAAGTATGTTTTTCTATCATCCAAACAGTACAGAAGCCCTGAGAGCAAGTGAGAAAAAAAAATTCTGGTGATCCATTTTCTAAGTTTGATCTAAATTGTTTTCCCTCCCGTGTTTATGACAGGTGAAAGAAGGTTTTTGCCAGCATAATCATAAGTTCCTTAATTTATTTTTCCATCTGTGAAAAAAAGTTTTGCCAGGTGGAAAAAAAAAAGTTTTCTAGGATCATTTTTCTAAGTTACTTTCTTTTTCATCTGTGAAAACAGGTGAATAGAAAAAGTTTTGGCAAGTGAAAAAAACTTTTTTTTNNNTTTTTTTCAAGTGTCTGTTGTTGTAATACTAATTTTGGCCACAAGAGGCTGAAGTGCACCACTACCCCATGTTCTGAATAGGACCGAAAGCATTCATGTTTTCTTCCAGGTGAGTTCCAAACAAAGACATGACAGTAATGTTACATAACTTGCTAACACACAATATACAGTATGTACCTTGTGTTTAGATTGCATGGAGAAATTAAAACTCACCTCAAAACATTTTTTTCACCTGCCAAAACTTTTTTCCCACCTGTTTTCACAGATGAAAAAAAAAATGTAACTTAGAAAAATGATCCTAGAAAACCTTTTTCCCCACCTGTTTCACAGATGAAAAAAAAATTAAGGAAGAAAGATCATGCTGGCAAAAACCTTTTTTTCACCTGTTCTTAGGTCATAAACACAGGAGAGAAAACAATTTAGGAAATGGATCACCAGAATTTTTGTCCGGACTGCACACCCAAAAGTCTGTCACTGAGTGAGTGGGTGAGTGATGAAGTTACACGATTGGTCAGCCGAGTCCTGACTGAGTCCTCATTGGCTGTTGCTCTGGATTGGGGGAAGGGGAGGTATGTAGACTGGCTCTTGAACGTGTCTCCTCGATTCACTGTGGAGGTTGTAGAGGCCAGCCTGTTGCTGCTGCTCCTCCAGCTTCAGACACTCAATCTCTGTCTTCAGTTCCTTCAGCGGGTCCTGTAGGTGTTTATTCTTCTCCATGTACTCCAGCCTCTGTCTCTCAATCTCCATAGGACCCCATAGGAAAAACATGAGTTGTCCCCTCAATATATCATTGTAAAAATACAACAACACTGTATAATTTTAAATAATACAACAATATGCACAGAAAGCACTTGTGCTAATTATAGATGCAAAACAGTGCGTTTTTAAGTTTTGAAAGATCGTGTCCCCCCTCATATGCCTCACAGTGGTTTGGTCCATTGGCTTCTATCCGCCAAACCCCACACACACTAGTCCTTGAACACGTTCGTACAACCCTTAATAGTGATGCGCCGGTCAATTTTTTTTAATACCCGCACCCATCCGACCAGTTTGAGAGCCAATCCGCACCGCCGACCTGCAAAAATATGTTTTAATCAACCATACTGACCCGACCCGACCCGCAAACCGCCAACTTTATGCCTTATAGTAGCACTATTGTCAGGACTGAAACCATAGACTGTACATAAAGATGGACGACGCGTCTCCACTTCCTCCCACTGTACAAAAGTGAAGCCAAAATATCCCGGATACGGGCGCTGCCATCTTGCCCTGGTGACGTCATTTGGAGCCAGAGTCTGCGCAGTAGTGATCCGGGAAGGAGCCGCGGTATCGGGGTCCCGCCCACACATCCGTCCGACTCGATCGGTAATCAATAATTAGTAACTGCTAACTAACAATCACCTGCTAAAATTAAAGTTACATCTCCTCTCGACCTTCCTACCGACGTATAATTCCCGAAAAGACCTATACTGGAGCCAGCCACCAGGGGGCGATTGAGTTGTTTTGGCTTAACTTTTGGGGAGCTGTCATGTCGTCCATCTTTATATACAGTCTATGACTGAAACAAGGACAGAGACAAGGACTGAGCACTGCGGCATGTGTTTGAGAGAGAGAGAGAGGGAGAGAGTGACAGAGCGAGAGAGAATGAGAGAGTGACAGAGAGAGGGGAATAGAAAGTGGAAGACAGACTATTTCATGCAATATTTCTGTAAGTTATTAATAACTTACTCGGAATGCTGCTGTGCCATGTTTTGACCCATCCGCTCGAACCCGTGATATTCCACATCACAAAAGAAAACAAAACATTCCCATCAATCAGCTGCTCCACTTCCTCTCTCCACTCGCATGCATTACAAAATCCAGTCAGTTCAAGTTAACAGCACAATTTAAAGAAATGAGCGCGGTCAGATATTCATCAAGGAAAAGAAAAGCAGACGAGGCAGGTAAATGGACTCCATGCTGGAGAGTGACGTGCACAGTCAGCTAATGGAAGATGGTTTATTGACCTACAGACCCATCACTCTGTTGGTTTTTTGAAAACCTAAAAGTTGCAACCCTCTGTAGATTTTAAAAAAGTCTAAACAGTGCAGAGGGGCTTTTAACAAATTAACAAATCATCTTTGGCCATGGTTACAGACGTTCCACAGTAAACACTGTGGTAGTAATTTGTGTTTCCTCTATGTACATTTAATAAATTATTAAATGTTACAGCAGTGCTTTTGGTGGAATCTTTGGTGCCCCCTTCAAGAATTGCTGTTAAGAAATGTTTATGTTTATTGAAATGAAATATCCTCCCTTGGTCATGTGATATGCTACCTCAGTACACTTCAAGAACAAATATTACTGGGACCACTACAGAAAATTGCAGACGAACATTTAATATCCAGGAATTCACATTATAGACACGACCGCTGACTGCCTGTAACAATTTGGCCACAAAATTGCACACTGACCGTACACGGTCCAGCCGTATACTAGGTTTTGACCTAGTCTTGTTGTTTCTCATTTGCCTCTTAGGGCTTCCGTACAACAGGGTTATGCTAGAAGGAAAAATCATTTTAATTCATAATAATGTACTATAATGCTGGGACAAACTAGCTCTACCCCACAATACAAGAACAATGCTGCTCCTTAATTTTCATATCTTCTAAATGGATCATCAGCTGGTGAGGATGCTGACGTCTTTTTTAACAAAGTAATGTAGCTTTAGCCTCAGTCTTTTAGTCTTTTTATAGTATGTATGTACTGCAGTGTTCAAAAGCATATTCAAGACCATTTGCAAGATTCACACCTGTCATGAAAAAGTCAGCTGGAGATGGAGTTTCCAGCCAACTCATGGAGATAGCTTAATTTGCTTGCTAGCTACAGTTGATGAAATCTGCTGGCGACAGTTAGCATTTTCTACTTGTTTACCTCAAAGACCAATTGTAGACCACACACCAACACTTCTAGTTGCCTCCATCCTAAAGCAGTGGATCACTGCTGGTCTGATTGATGAAAACAGGCCCGATGGTTGATTGATGGCTGGAGTGAAGGAGTGGCCGTATACGAGATATCAATCATTGGTGCTGGGCTAGTATGTTTTGTAAGAGGCACAGAGGGACAGTGGGTGATGATTCGACCCCTGAACCACTTAAAATCATTCATCTGACAGATGCGAGAGAGAGCCAAGGAAAATAGCGAAAAGGAGACGGATTAAAGGTGAAGAAGAAAGGAAGCGTGAAAGGCAAAGAAGGGTGGTTCTGCAGCAATCAGCTTATTACACAGGCTTCAAAAGATCAAATACCAAAATGCCACATTAAAACTGCTTCTCTGATGGAAAAGAATAGCAGTTTACACTCAGCCTCGTGTCACTATCTGATATGTGGACTGTAACACTGATCTGATCAATGGAAATTACCCTAATTGATGGATTGCTGGAGTGAGGGGGTCGGTCAGGCATATCAGTTGTTAGTGTGAGGCCAGTTTGTCATCATCTAAGCATGATGAGCGATGATGTGACCTGTGAAACGCTCATTATTCATCTGTCAGAGAGATTGTCAGATGTCGTGAGAGATGAAGACAGATAGCAGGATAGGCAGACGAGGATTACAAAGCAGATTTTCCAACGTGGCGCCCCCAAAAACTGGCAACCATCCACTTTGGTACTAACAGATAGAAAGATTTCATCAATTATTTACCTCACAGAATCACATAAAGATTGATAGTGATACAAGCTGAAGATATGAAGAGGCAGAGAGACAAATAGAGAGACGGGCAAAACAGGTAAGTGTGTAAACAGAAGAGACAAAGTGACACTCAGACCGAAGAGAAAATTATTTCTTTCCACCTTTTTCACTCCCTTTTGAGACTTTTATTTCCTTCCTCTCTCGCTCTCCCTCTGTGTGGCTGAGGGCTATGATTATAGTCAGTGATGGGGTTCAGGAGGGCTTTGTCTTGCACAGTCTGTATAATATGCTTCTTATGAGATATTACTAGTAAATAATTCATACACTCAGTCACACAAACAGGCACACAAGCACATTTACGCATTAGCATGCACATACCGTCCTGTAGTCGCGCGCACGCACTCGCGCGCATGCATACATCCACATACGCTTAACCAACGGCGGGGCACAAAATACTTTTCCAGTTAAAGGGATAATTCAGCCATTTTTCAGAGCAATTATGCATGGAACAGCCTACTGGCAAACTGCAATCTAAGCTTCATATTTTGTGGTTTTAGCCATTTCACTGTCTTAAGGTACTTTGCATTTTACTGCATCATGCCTCAATGTGGAGAAAAATGTCCGGGAAAGGGGTGTTTATGTATGGGCCTTCACACATGTGCATATGGAAATGAGAATCCAAGGTGCATTTACATCATATTAACTGCATGGCCCATTTGCATACACAGGCAATTTCCTTTTTTGGGAGTTACTGCACAAAACAAAGACGAGAAGATGAATAGCCAGAAGCAAGAGAATACACACAACAGACCACTGAGTCAATTAAAACGGCCTCAACTCACTTTCTCTTGTGGTACGAGTTACTACTACAAGGTACTTATGTGATTTCTATGCTTTGTCATTCTAATAAGCGGAGATTTTTGACACATACTGTGCAGGGGTGCATGGCCTTAACAATACTTTGCCTTGGTGGTAATTAAAAGAATTTTTCACAGGACTTTACAGTGGGTATGATTATTTTAAATTCAGAGGAGGAGACCTTTCCCTTCAAGCCCCAGCGGGTTGTCACCTAAGCATAGGTGGCATTTTAGAGGAAGGGATGAGGGACATTAATTCTTTCTTTCTCTCTCTGGCCTTCTGACACACTGTCTTGCCCTTTTTTGCAAAGAGAAAGGAAGGAGATCTTTTCATTGTATCGGGGTTTAGTTATTCATTTTACATTTTTGCTTTATCTTTGCACACAGAAACTGGGCATATAGAAATGTGTAAGATGTGGTGCAAAGGCCATGAGCTGAATTAAACCTACAACATCATGACTGTGTAGTGTAGTGTAGTGCCCCCTAAGTCGCCAATGCCACCATGTATGACTTTAAATCTGTCACAAAAATGTAATTGATCTGTCAGACTCTGCGACAGAAGCAATGGTAAAATATAATAACACAAAATAAAGACAGCTTAAAAAAATAAAAAGCTCTGGGGGTGCTGAGCGCAGGCCTCCAAAGAGCAACCTGTTAATTATCCACTGGATTATGGCAAGTAGCAGCTACTGTATATGATATGCCCCAGTTATTCCAGTTGCTCCAGTTACACTAACAACAAGCAGTTGAGACAGATTTTTGACAACTAGTTTGTTGTGAGACGAATGAATGGTAGGTTTCACGTACACCCAGTTCATTACTTCTTGACTTGCTTGCTTGTGACAGCGATTTGATTTGTTATTGAACACATTTTTTAAGCGTGACATATTTCATTTTTTTTCCCGTGACAGTTTGCTTCAGGCAATACATTTGGTGTTGTCGTGAATCCTCCCGAGCATTTATGTGACATATCAGCCACAAGACCCGCTTTTGTCAGAATGTGTTTCAAGATGTGAACGCTGCTATCAAGGACACATCATACCTGTCACAGCCGTGGGTGTGCGCAGACCAGAGATACCTTATCTGCACACATGACCCAAGAAAATTTCAATACCAAGGAGTCAATTCTCCAAGCCTTCAAAACACCAGTTTTTTGGGAGACTGGTCGACAAATATGAGATAGGAGACATTCACTAGCAGAGATATCAAAACCCCAAATGTGACCTGTATGGATAACTAGCTCCTGTGAAGCTACAGTTGGCTGTTTAACCCATGAAGTCAAAGGTAATGAAAGTAAGAAGTGCATAAAGTAGCAAAGTAAGAGTGTTTTCACAAAAACAAACTCTGGTGCATTTGCCAGTTTTGTTTGGTTCGTTTGGGCTGGTTTGGAAGCCGTCAGCCGCACTCTTGGTCCGAGTCCTGGTCCGCTTCTGAGTGGACTTGTTTATGGTGTGAAGTATCACAGTAGATGTATGTGAAAGTATGTGATTTTAGCATGAAATGCCTCTTCCTTGTCCTGCTTTTATCTGATTGTCACTATGTAATATGAAATCGTGACAATTTAAAGTATCAAAAGTAAAAGTACTCAATGAAAAATAGTTACATATTATATCATTAGATTATTATTACTGATGCATTTATGTGTAAGCAGCATTTTAATGTTGTTGGTTGAGGTTTTATATAGGGCTGCAACTCATAATCATTTTCACTATGGGTTAATCTACTGATTAGTGTCTCGTGTTTTTTGATTGATTGTGTGGTTTGTTAAACTTCTTGCTTGTTTAGTCTGACCAATTGTCTAAACTTTAAAATGATTCAGTTTACTTAAGAAAAGCTGTAAATCCTCACGCTGAGAAGCTGGAACAATGACGTAGTTGCCATACACACAGTATATATAATGTATTTAATAATACCAATAATGCTGGGTTTAATCTACAACAATGCATCATATTTTATCAGCTCTTTATATGTTTTTCATGAAAAAATTTAATGTGTACAGTAACTAACATCTATACATGTAGCTGTCAAATAATTGTAGTGGAAAAAAAAGTACAATATTTCCTGAATTGTAGCGGAGTACAAGTATAAAGTGGTATGAAATGAAAATACTCTTTTTTGTACTTAAGCGCAGTACTTGAGTAAATGTACTTTGTTATATATATTCCACTGCTGGATATGATATATAAGGAACCAGAAATAATAATGCTCATAATTAGTTATGTCTTTGCTAGCTTATGAGCTCAAAGAATATAAATTAACCTATCAGATTCATTAAGGACGACTCGCTGTCAGTCGCTGGAATTTGATTTCATGTGGGTCCTTGTAAAGCTGATGATGCAGGATGACAGTTGCCACATCTCTCTAATCAGTTAGTTACCTGTCAGCCCGCATGACTTCATGCTTACAACTCTTGGTTCATTTGTAATAAGCTAGTGTGAACATGAACCGGGACCAGAACGAAAAGGCAACAATGTATTTTTTTTTTTTTTGTCACAGTTTGGACCAAATGAACCGAACCACAAGTGTGAAAGTACATTTAAAAATAACTCAATATAAAAGCAGGGATTTTGTGCAGTATTTACTACAGTATGTTGACTTTCAAGCTCTAAGAATCATAGAGAGATATCTCATAGAGGAAAATAATTCCCGCAATTTAGGTGTATATTTTCATATTTCATGTAGATTCTAATAAAAAGAAAAACTCAAATGCAGATGGAGGCAAGGAAAAAGACACAGGAAGAACTGATACAGGTGAGCACGGTTCCAAACAATATAAAGACAGCTGCCTCATCTTGTACATTTATATTTGTTCATATTTTCTGTCTTTATGCTGTCTCTCTGAATGCTACATTAATGTACTGTCCTCCCAGGGACAGGGTAACTCACATTGCTTTACCAAGCCCGGAGGACATTTTTAAATTATTCACCGCAGACTCAGGCACACACCACCACACACACACACACACACACACACACACACACACACACACACACACACACTTTCACAGTCACACAGCGAGAGTGAGAAAGATGCAGAGGAACTGCGAAAGCTTTTATACAGGTGACATTATTTGGTCTAAGAAAACTAATTATTGGAAAGGAAAAGAGCATTTTTATGAGGGGTTCAAGTAAAAAATATGAAAAGCAAAATGTACAGCGTATATGTGGGAGAGAGAGTGAGTGTGTGTGTGTGTGATGAGAGGTAGACTGTGATGGAGAAATACATGTGTGGCCACCTGTAGCTTCTGTGAAACGCAGTGTGACATGTGTGAGTGTTTCTCTGTGTGATCCATCTATCTAATCAAATAAGAAAGAAAATTCATCATTTATTAAAAACACATAAGCGAGTACCAGGCTAGCAAGATAGTGAGATATGCGTGGTGGCAGATTGCACCGTGTAAGCAGATCGCTCGGTCTTTATTGGTTCATGGTCAGTCTTCTGTCGGCACGCCACTCAAAGTGTGAGCAAAATATGAGGATTTAATGGAGATTTATAAAAGTTATATTTGTTTATGGACCAGAGACTTCTGGCTTTGGCATTTCATTCTTTTCCAAAGTCTCAGTTTATTTCTCCAGTGCCACATTTTTTGACAAAAGCTCTTAAAAAGTGAAATCCTTTACATCACAATGTTACAGGTGGCCTTCGAGAAACATGCCACTGCAGTAAGCCGGATTTGTCCATATAAAATGTCAGAAAATCATTAAATGAAAATGTTCTGAAGCCCAAGTTCACATTGATATCCAGTAGGATACTCCTATCAGAAGAAAACCAGCAAATATTCACATCTGAAAAGATGGAATCAATTTTCAAAATTGTTGTTATTGTTCTTCTTATCTATCAATTTATCTATCTGCAGTATACTACATGGCCAAAGGTATTTGGACACCCAAACATTACACCAGTATGTGATTGTTGAACAGCGTATTCTAAAACTAAGGGTATTAATATGCTGCTTTAATATGCTACCTGAACCTGGCTGCAGAGATTTGCTCCCATTCAGCCACAAAAGCATTAATGGGGTCGGCCACTGATGTTAGGCGATACGGCCTGGCTCTAAAACGCAGTCAAATTCATCCCAAAGGTGTAAGATGCTGTAGGGGTCAGGGCTCTGTGCATCTATCTAAATAATCCTGGTAAATAGATAAACTTAAACACTATAAAGATAAACATAAAAATCCAGCCAAACAGGCGGATGTGAGCCCTGCTGGCCCCAGTTGTTCAGGGCACCATCTGCATGCACTCAGGGAGGTCAGCAAAAACAAAACAAACACACCCTCCAGACACAATTAAAAACAGTCCCTTTCCGAGGGAAACTTTTAATATAGAAAGACAGACCCGTGAACCCTCCTCTGTGGTTCTCGCTTTCCCTCTCAATCAGCCACACACACACACACACACACACACACACACACACACACACACAAGAACTGGATGCCAACTGTGTCGCCACTGGTGTAAACAAACAACAAGCAAGTAATATGTGATAAGCTGTGACCAGATTGCTGCTAAATTTACTCACATGGGATTAGACCCTGGGATGTCTGGCATGCGGTGTTGTACCAGGAGCACAAAATGAAATGGAAATGTGACCCAAACATCACAACCTGCTCCATGGACACATTTTATTTATTAAAGTAAAGTTGTAATACTTAAAGCAGCTCAATGGAACTTTTCATTTTGTGTGGATTTTGGCGGTCCCTGTGGACAAAGGCGGTAGTGTTTCACCTAACGTTAGGTTACATGTTCCCTCTGCTTCACTCCCCGCTGCAAGGAGACTACTTTGCCGGGAGGAGAGCGGGCGGCAGCTCCGGAGACGGACCGTCAGTTAGCGGCTGAAGCAACTGGAATTCAGCCAGAGCAAACCCCAGCGCCGTTTCGTCTGATTTCGCTGAAAAATCCCACAGTGGCAGGCATTAAGAATAACTATTAGAAACTAATAGAAATAGCCAATCTTCTCTCTGTTGGTCTC
>NTHP01000307.1:1038503-1062469 GCA_003416845.1 Oplegnathus fasciatus
GGGGGGGAACGGGACGATTTCGTGTTCTCGATCCCTTTGATTGGCTTGCCGAGAGGAAACGGCAATTAAATATTCCTGTGAGCTAAGAGCAAACTTGTTGAAGTCGAGCCGCTTCGGAGAAAGGGAATACAAAGAGATACAGTGAGAGAGTGAGAGAGAGGAAGGTTACAGTCAGATTTAAAAAAAAGACATGCTCACATTAAACCAACAGACCTGTGGATTGGCAGCTGTGCAGGTAGGTATGATGAAGAGACTCTAATGCAAAGACTAAATGAAAGACAAGCAGAAAGTAAAGAAATATGTTTGGATATTTTTAACCAGTTCAACCCTTGCATGCCATATATGCATTTAAAGAGTTGTATTCAAGCATTCCTCCTCTCCATAGGGGCCTTACATCAGCTTGGGCTTAACTTTGGACGAGGACTGTGAATTTTGTGGCCTCTCTCTTACGTTTAGGCCTTTTCCACTACAGCAATTTAACAAACTGTAACTCAACTGTTCTCCGCCTGCTTTGGGGAGGAAGGGCTCTTGACAGGAAGGAATGCAACACTTTGCACCACAGCAAATAACTGCAATTAATAAAGTTGTCTTTAGCTAAGCACTGCAAGATAGTGTGTTTCAATATACAGGTGATATTCTGATTCAGAGCGCCATGTAGATTATGTGCGCAGTGTTGAGTACCCTACTAGTTTACTAGTACTTTCAAAATCATGTAAAATTTCTAGCTGGGAGCAATTCTTTCCACTAAGTAGCAGGGCAGCAGGACCAAACACTGCATCGTTATATTCCATTTTCTGTTGAAGAAAAAAAAAAGAAAGTTTAAAAAATGATTGTGCCGCCTCCTGCAACCTGTTCTCCGCCTGATTCTTCAGCGTCACCTCCCCGTCTTCTGATTCAGACAAGACAGACAATCAAGCAGCTGCATTGACTGCATGGAGCACAGAGAGAGTGGGACCAGCAGCTTCGGGGGCAGCCGACCCCAGATGGTCAGCAGGGGTGGAAGCTGGTCTGGTGCCGTCTCTCTCTGCTCCATTTTGTCAACCTCCTACTGCCTGTGAGTTGCTTCCATTAATTTAATGACACTGACATTTAAAAGTCATTACATGTAAACATGAAAGAAAATTAATATTTGCCACACTTATTCCTCACAAATGAGCTGCACTCTATCAGACAGCAGTGCAAGAAAAACACATTTCACACAAACATTTGTCCTGTTGTCACCTTTTCAGTGACGTATTATGCAAACCTTTCTAGTTTGTAAAACACAGTGGAAACGCAAGGCGGAACTACTTTAACTGAATAACTAAACCTGGCCCACTCCCCGGGTGGTTAAGCGAATGCCTCATTGAGTACAGGCGGCGTTAGAGACACAGTGTGCTGCTCACATCAAATCACAGCCGCGTCGACTGATAACTTGGCAGAGAATACATAGCTTATCTGACGAAACTGCATCCTCACGATTGGAGAGCTGGACTGAGTGCCTCTCCAATCAGGATCTTCGGGATAGCGGCCAGGAAGTGAGATGGGTGGCGACCAATTTCACACAGGGCACCACACGCGCTACTTTACACACCTGTAGGCAACTGCAATTGATAATCTTACAGCAAAGAAATCCAAACCCATCCTATCCCCCCGAATTTTTTTGTGTCATTTCTTCCAGTTAATCTGTATATGAAAAGATCATTATTCATGCTTAATGACTCATTGGCTAAACTGTCGAGCAGAGCATCTTTGATGTGTCCTGTTAGACTTTCCAGCAAATTAGATACAAGTGGGCATGGTATAAAAACAGTTTAAACATATACATATGTTGACCTGGCAGGAACTGGTATTGATACCAAATATTTTTTTCTCTTTCGGACTTTAATCTTATTATTATACGATGTGTTTAATAATACCATTATAGGAAGAAGTAAAAAGCTGGATTAAACACAGTTTAAACAAAGAGAAAGCGGAATTCATGAATTTGCTGTCATGGCGTCTCTGGCGTTAAACGTCTGCTAGACTGGTGACGCATCAGTGCTGTGAGTGTGCCTTTGTACACATGAAGCTGCTCATTAAACATCCATCAAGTCGTCCTGTGATGCATTAATGTGTCTCTCTTCCTCTTCCTTTCTTTCCATCTCATTATGCGTTGAATCACCTTAAGACAGACACACATATGCGCACCCACGTGCACATTGCCCACATCCGCGTCTTGGCTCTGCATTTGAATGTGTGCGTGGGTAATTATCAGTGCGATAATTAGAGTTGCACTTAAATGGGTATTGAAAAGTCTGGAGTCAGAGAGAGCTGCTGACCTACCCATGAACCCTAGACACACAAACACACACAGTTAAACTGCACATGACACGTGCACGCTCCTGTGTACCAATAACACACACTCATGTCTACACACACACGTCCGCACAATTACTTTGATTAATAGACATAATTTCTGCTTCAATGGCTCCAACACCACATGTCATTGCTGTGTGTGTGTGTGTGTGTGTGTGTGTGTGTTTGTGTGTGCACGTTATACCCAGAAATACAGGCAAGAGAGAAACGCAGAGGTGGGAGCAGAAGCAGGAGGAGATGAAATAATTTACTCATGACTTCTGCGGTGACCCCATGATGAAAACAACAGATGCAATGTTGGAAATAATTATTGACATAAGGTTTACTGATTTGACATTTTGATTAACATGCGTCTCATTGTTGAGGACAATAACATGTATAACCCTCTTTTCCCACTTGTTCAGACCTTCAGAACCCAAATGAGAAAAATAAGTAAGTCACTCAAAATCTATCTTTTGTGTGTGTATCAAAACCACCTATTGGATTAAAAGGTGGATGTTTTTCATGGCAGAAATAAAATGTGAAAATTTTGTGCCTCATGATGTTCAAAAAAACTGTCACTTCCTCCTTCGCAGAGACCAGAACCCATGTCAGGTACAACACATTTTTCAGTATTTTTTATGACATAAAAAAAACCTAAAAACATCCACAGTCACTTTTCACACCACTCTTGCAGCATCATCCACTTCTCTGCTGTTCATCGCTACGCCACGTTATTGTTTCGCGCCACGAAATATGGCTAAATACACTACTCTGTGTCACATAGCCGCCCTCTTTTAGGCCCTTGAGCTCCACAGCGAGCAGCCTGTTTCGCAAAACATTAAAATGGCTAAATGCCACAAAACTGATAATTATTTCCCTGTTATGCACATATTAGTTGCTTTCACTGTGTCCCTTCAAGTTAAGTGGTGCACTGAGTCATAGTTTGGAATACATGACTTCATGATTACCTTACCATCACTCACTGCAGTAAAGCAGCGCATCATTCTAGCAAAGTGGCGATTCGCAGAAGAGATTTTGAATGAGAATGCACCACTAAGTTCATGAAAGACCAAAACTAGAAAGTGGCGAATTCTCAGTAAATTGTTGTCGCAGTGTTTATAGCACATTCAGATGAACAGATGTGTGCTTCAATATGGAGAAAGTGAGGGAAAAAACTGTTACTCTCTTACATACCAGCATAACTAGACTGTAGCTCCACCTGCATCATCAGAAAACCATTTTATGTTTGCTGTTTTTAAGGTTAGTTGCCAACTTCTACCTTCTCACAAAGCAAGAAAAGACTTTTCTTTATTCCACAATGACCCCTTGAGGAGGTAAAGTATATGGTCAAAGTTACACATGTAACAAAAAGAAGAACCACTGCATCAAGTTTGAGTAAACATAAGATAAGAGAACGATATGTGTGATTTGTAAAGTAACAACTAACCTGTTTGTACGGATATGAGCGTATCTGTGTTGTTGATAAGGTGAGTCTTAATTCTCTATGACAGCGATTACGATAGTCCCGCAGAGACACACATGCACCGGTGTTACAGGCTTCACAGGTGACTCATTATTTAACAGATGGCATTGAGAGACCATAAACAAAAACACACACACACAAACACACACAGGCCTCCCAAACATACGCACACTTCCAAAACCCAAATCTCTCTCTTGTCCTTGGCTGCCTTGTGAGATGAATTAAACATTTGACACACACACACACAAACAAACACACCAGATCCCTTTGCCCTCAGATAACCTGTGGTATTTTATAAATTTGTCACCTGCTCTTGAGCACGAACGCTGCTGCTATCTAAATTTAAGATATATTAGTAATGAATAGTTATTTGTAAGCCACATATTGACACACTTAGCCACACATACATACACCCACACTATAGCCTGACCGATACTGCATTTTTGATACTGATATATTTTTTTTTATATTCACACATAACAAACAAACTTGATACGGATCCCTATTTGTTTTTTCAAAGAATTGTGACCGAGATAATGCATACTAAGTGCAACATTTAACAGCGTAGAAATACACCTAAAAATAAACCCAAATTGGCATTTCTGTGCAGCAATTTCTTGTTACTTATCAGCCGACAAATGATATACGATATATCTGCAATAAGCTAATATCAGCCGATATATTGCCCTGGTCGTTTTATCAGTCGAGCCCCAACCCACACATATGTTGCAGGTTAATGTGTGGGAGTTACTATTCAAAGATTATTAATAATATGTTTCCTTATTTTAGACTTGCATTTTACACTGTAAAAGCCTGCAATTTTGCAATACTTCTTTTTTTTATAATGTGATCTAATGTGATCAAGACTTATTAATATTTGATAGTAAAAGTTAACAGATCTAACTTTGTCAGTCAGATCACCAGCTGATAAATCTGGCTGAATGCTAATCTAATAGCTTCCAAGCAGACCTTGCACCTGGTATCTGACAATCTTGCTTAAAGTGGGAAAACTTAAAATAAAAAAAAAATACATTTTTATAATTAAAGGTTTGTTTTACTGGAGGTGATTAATTTGGTTTACTCACTTCACTGCTTCTTGCCTGTGGCAAAGCACAGCTCTTGGCAGCAAACCAGAGACAACAGAGGAGCTGATGACTATTTGTTGCTATTTCTATTTGTTGTTTGCTATTTGTATTTCTGTGTATGTTTCTTTATGAGACCGTGTGTATGTGTGTGAGTGTGTGTTAATCCTAATGTGTCTCCTCTGGCTGTATGCGTTCGCCTGCTGTACGGCCTCATGCTGTGAATACACACACAAACACACACTATCACAGAAACACCTCCCTCTCAACAAGCACAAATATTCATGCAACACAACTGCAGGGACACCACACACACACACACAGATACACACACACACATACACGCATATGAACCACCACTGAGAGCTTAGTCAAAGTGCACATGCTGCCATTATTGTTTAAAAAATATACAAAACATGGAAATTCAAATATCATTTGTCTGGTTGGTCAAAAACACAGTAGGAGCAGCCTGTGGTGTTGTGCTGGAGTTTAGAAAACTTTAATACTCACAATGGAGCAATTTGCTGTGCATGATGAACATGAAAAAACTGAATTACAGTGGCTGTCAGTCACTCCAGCTGTCTATGTATAATTTGTCCATTAGAGCTGTATTTTATGTCTGGCTACTTTACTTTTACATTTCTGAATGATTCAGCATCCATTTTTTATTTTATGTGTGTATGTGTATACTGCAAATGCAATGTGATATTTTCTTCATTGCCGTGGGGAAGTTTCTTGTTCCCTCCAGGAGTAGTGAGGGGTCATGGTCAGCTACAAAGAGGTGTGGATTCAGTATCTTGCTACAGCAGGGTTTAAAAATGACTGTAAACAGTGAGACCATCTCCAGGATGCTTGGCAGCTTTAATAGGCCTGTATAATGTATATTTGACAATGAAATTCCTACTAAACAACTGCTTCACCACAATACAATTCTGTTTATTTTACATACCAATTATTTTCCAAAGCATTCGATTTTTGGCTGGACCGCAGAGGGCCAGCCCCACAAACGCAAAAGTCTGTTACTGAGTGAGTGAGTGAGTGATGAAGTTACATGATTGGTCGGCCGAGTGTTGGAGTTTCCTCATTGGCTGTTGCTCTTTCAAAATGAATAGATGGGAACGTTAGTTACGTAGCTACATACACTATGAGTACAGGCACCGCCCTCTAAATCTACCGGTAGTATTACGGGTGGATAGTGCCAATTTAAGGATTACCAGCAGAAGGAGAAGGAGCAGGCTACCTTTCTGTTGCCGCCATACCATGCAGAGTTTTGAATGGGATTGATTGGGACTGCAGACGAGAGACCAGCGGTGACGTTAAGGCGGCGTATCAGAAATTCCCATAAAATATAACACAGCTGCCAAGTCTCACACTTTGACCGTGAGACTCACGCATATCAACCAGTTCACATGCTCACACGCCACACCTTGTATTTCTCACGCTGAGAATCCCAAAATAATTAAATATATATTTCCTCCTGTGATGTAGTCTAGCAAGTTTGTGAGGGAGGTGAGTCTCTCCAGGTGTGAGAGAGAAGTACTTGCACGGTGCCGCAGCTACAGAAAAGTACATGCTATTAATGGTAGTTAAATTACTTTAGTCAGCCATAAAGTGTCTGGATAAGCTCAGGCTGCAGCATCATAGTTACTGAAAGGCCGTGTGTTGTGTTCGCTGCCACAGAAGAAAAATAAAAAGTCTCCGTTCTACGGCGTCTAGTCACCAGCGACGAGCCAGGCTGAAGTCAATTAAAATAAAACCAGAGGTCTCCTGACTGCGGTTCAGAGCCGCAGACCTGGGAAGGTAACATATACAATCACATTAATTATGGAGTCAGACTTTGGTAACATTAACGTTAGAGTAACACACCCATTGCAAAGCAACAACAACCGCGTGTGTATTGATGAAGTGGATCAGATGATTGATCGTGGAATGTTTTGTTCTCTTTTGTGATGTTATTTTCGCTGTGGTGGCAAAACTTTACCGGAGAGAGGCGGAGACCATGGTTACAGACGGTAACAGTCCAGCACAGAACAGAGTAGGAGAGAAACAAGAAATCAGCTGTGCAGAGTGAGAGACAGAGCAAAGTTCAACAATCCAAATAACAACCACTCTGACAAAACACTCAGCGAGTCAGAAAAACGAGAGACATCCCGCAGATAGAAACGAATGAAACAGCAGGGGAGTTAATAGATCATTAGAATAGTTATAATTATGATTAGAATAAGTTCTCTTTCAAATTAAACATCTTAAGATATGAGTGGAAAGGTTTGTTCTTGCAACTGCATTTATAACATTTTTTTCACTCAAACGTAGCTTAACCATGTCATGTGATATGCTACCTCTGTATACTTTGAGAACAAATATTACTGGGACCACTACAGAAAATTGCAGACGAACATTCAATATCCAGGAATTCACATTATAGACACGACCGCTGAATATGCTTGTAACAATCTGGCCACAATATGGCACATTGACCATACACGGTCCAGCCATACAGTATACTAGGTTTTGACCTAGTTTTGTTTCCATACATTCCCGGCAACCTTCATTCTTTTCAGTACGCAATTCGTTGCCTTTATTTTCTTAAAGTCTCCCAGAGTGGTAAGAAAGCAGAGACTACTTTGGAAATTCTCCGTTGTGATATGTTCAAGGATAAAATTTCAAGGCTATATGTAGCTGTGCAACAGCTAACTTTGAATGCAGAAAAATGACAAAACCCATTATGTCCTTTTGATAACAGCATGTAATCTTTTTTTCTACTTCTAGGTTTGATTTTCTGACAATGTACTGTAGCTTGTGAAATATTTTTGGAAGCCTTTTTTTCCATGTTGGGAGCATTTTCAGCATTTCCATTCCCGCACTCAACTGTCTTATCACATGACAATGACAGAGCTTTGACCAAAAAGCTTAATGTTCACAAGTTTCAAGTTTCTGCAAGAAATCATTAGTAGTCCAGGAAGGTACTGTAGAAATTCAATGCAGAAATGCTTTAGAAAATGGACAGTATGTCAACACTATATTCAGTAGGTCAGCTATTATATATAAAACCACTGGTGGAAATACACTATGTTTATACCCTTTCTTGCCGAAAGTTAGATGAGATCGATACCACTCTCATGTCTGTCTGTTAAATATCAGGCCGTAGACAGAGCAGGGTAGCTTAGCTTACCATAAAGACTGGAAACAGGGGGATCAGCTAGCCTGGCTCTGTCAAAAAGTAACAAAATCCACCCAACGACACCTCGAGCTCACTAATTAACTCATATCTTGAGTGTAAAAAAGGCACGTTGTGGTTTTACGGGAAGTTATGTGCAGGACCTACTCCCTGCCAAGAAATAGTCCGGCACATAATCGAATCAATCGGCGAATTGTGAGTATTTACAAGATACAACGCGTTGATTAGTGAGCTTCAGGAGGATTTCATTACTTTCGGACAGAGCCAGGCTGGCTGTTTCCAGTCTTTATGCTAAGCTAAGCTAACTGCCTGCTGGCTGTAGCTTCATATTTAAAGGCATGAGATATTTAAACACGTTCACCAAAATGTCAAACAATTGCTTTATAGCTTTAAAACAGCTGTTGGCGTTAGCTGGGTTAGGTGCAGTCACACTAGTGGTGGCGTTGAACTGATTAGTTTAGATCAGAGACAACAAAAGTTGTTTTCATATGAACAAGCATAGCTACAAAGTGCAAGTGCTACCACTGACTAGAGGTAGGAGGTCAAAAATGCACCAAGTACAGAAACAAATCAAGACATTCAAGATGCTCTGATGTGTGTTCATTTCTTTTTTTCAAGGTAATAACATCTTGGTGTGAATAAAAGCATCGAGACTGAGTGGCTTGTCGTCTATTCATCACCATGGCTGATTGCCAATAGGCTCTTTTGGACTTCTGTTGTATTGATTTTTAGCCATTTTGTGACCACAGTAACACTAAAGGAGATTGATGTGTAACACCAAATAGTAAGAGGGTGCTGTTCTTGGAGTGCAAATGGAACTAAAGCTTTCACGGTTTCTCACAGTGACAGATGGTGGAAGGAGTGAGAGGCTGAAGTAAAATAATTTGCTTTCAACATGTTTATTTATCCGTAGTAAAGTGAGAGAGAACAGCATAAACTAAAAAGGATGAAGCAGGTTTTATGGGAAATGTGGTCTTATTTTTTACAAACACAAGTACCATGAGCATCATAATTAATTTTAATGAGGAGGTTTGACAGTGATATGCTGTCATTACATTCACAATGATAGGTCTTTGCATAGCGACATAGAAACTTACTGTTATTGTAAAGAACATTACCCAATATTAATGCAGCACATGTGGCGTTTTGTGTTTGTCTTCTTTTTTTACGGTGACACTGACCTCATAATCATCCTACAGGGAAAAACAGCTTAGCATCTGAGGGAACGTAAAGTAATTTACCCAGAGAAGCTTGCTCCCTTGTGGATCTCTGTTCTATGTCCTCTTTCTTTCTTTTTATGACACTTCGTCCTTTTGAACACACCAGCGCTGAAGTGAAACAAACTGCCTTTGTTCCGCCTGTTCCCTCATTTGTAAACAAACCTGTGACCCTGATGAACCTGTCCTCCTTTCTTGTTCAGAGTGTTTCTGCTTTTGTTCACGTCACCACTATGGAGGTTGTGACACATTTATTTATTTATTTTGTTTTAATTCTTTTGTGATCGAAGGCTTTGTATTAAGGTATGAATTAAATCATTTCAGTTTTTTGCATCTGAGGACTTTGTTTTGACAACTATTTTTCAGCAGCGTGCAGGTTTTCTTACTCTTATTCCTCCTTTTTAAGCTGTTGAGAAAGAGGGCAGAGGCAATTTGTGTGCATGTGTGTGTCGGTGAGTGTGTGTCTTGTTCTCTAAGAATGTGAGAGAGACAAGCATAGAAAATGACTGACACACACACACACACACATTTTAATACTTTTATTAATGCTGATAGGGCAGCTGCCTCAGCTTCTACACAACCGTCAATTTATTTTCTTATTACAAATAAGAAATGAAGTACACTGGATGCCGATGATGACAAAAGCAATCAATAATACTTATTTACTGGAGGATCTATCTCAATCAAGAATCTGATTGGCAAAGGCGTTCTGCAAAAAAAAAAAAGATTTGTGCCTCTGCCCAGCACTGTTGATGATGATGATGACACAGTGAAACTGAAATAAAAAGCTCAGCAGGAGATGAACAAACAACAGCTCTGACATGAATTCTACTTTTACAAAGCTCATAAATTTTCAGTTTTTTGTTGATATTGTCAGAATATGATTCTACGTCATGTTTATTATTGATATATTATTGTAGCTGGTGTTGGTGTTGAACTGGACATTATATTGAAGGTTGTTTCTCATATTTTGTCCAATTTTTTTAAGAAACACATTTCAATTTAATGCAGTCCAGTACAACACCACCATTAACTCTGACCTGAGCAGAGCTGTTGTACTGGATTACATTAGATCGTATGGGTGTACCGCTTACTGAAAGCATCCCCAGTTATGGAAACCACATAGAAAATACCAGTCGACTATTACGGTAGTGACTTGGATTTTTTAAAACTGTGGCCTCAAAATTGGGTCAGTTCTAGCAACAGTCATGAACTGTGTACGAGAGAAACTTTTATTTTGAAATCATTCATCTTTTATATGACGAGATTCTAATGTGAATAGAAATCTTATATTAGTACAGCACTCACATGCCATATGTAGGTCGAAAGAGTCCTGGCTGTGAAGAAAGTCTTGTTCCGTGCAAAAATACATTCTGAAGTTCAGCTCAATATAACACTGTATATATATATAATATATAATCCTGAGGCTTCAGTAGTCTGAGTTAGACAAAATAGTTGGTATCTTCGCAGTCATCTGTAGGTCTGATGTCTGTGTTCAGTCCCAATAACAAACCTACACGTGACCTCCAGGATGTATCCATTAACCACAGTTCAGCAAGGCGGGATTATCATATTATCTTCACAGGAGGAATGATTACACACATCAACAAGTCTTCCAACCTGCATATAGTATGTGTGTGCGTTTTATGTGATGTTGCATGCAGACATTTTGTATATTTATAGTGCATATGTGTGTTTTATTTGATCTCATATTACGTGTCGCAGATCATGAAGCTCTCATCCAGGAGTCTGTTGAGGAGACCACAGTGGGAATCCATATTATCAAAGACCGGGACAGTAATGGTGGACTCGATGTATTATGCATTCTAAAAGCGTCAGACATGCACTTTAGTTCCACTCACATGGACCTGGACGGTCTTTCGCACTACATTACTGTGTCATTAACTTAAGGAAGGTGGCTTGTGGGTAACCTGTATATGTGACGTAGTCTAGCGGGTGTGTTGTGGGAGGTGAGTCTCTCCCGGTGTGTGAGAGAAGTACCAGCACGTTGCTGCAGCCACAGAGAAGTGCTTTATGCTATTAAGTTACTTTAGTCAGCCGTAAAGTGTCTGGAGAAGCTCAAGCTGCAGCATCATAGTTACTGAAAGGCAGAGTGTTGTGTTTGCTGCCACAGAAGAGAAATAAAAAGTCTCTGTTCATGCAACGTTACTGCGCCATATTCTGCATTCTTCACAGCAGAGTTGTGTGAAAAGCTGGTTACCAGCTATGAGCCAGCCAGTGGAAACACTGTATATACAGTACCTGAACTGCACTGTTATTGCAATGTTTTGAGTCCAGGCTCTGGGTGTTTATGCTTATTGCCATATTTGCTTTCAAAAATGTACAGTAGTAAATGTTGCACTTTAACTTAACAAGACCAGGCATAATGATGTACAAAATACTTCCATCAGAAATCAGATTCTGGAGTTAGTTTAACAGATAGTAACTGAATATACTGAACATAAAAAAAGACCTTTAAGTTGACAGGAAAAAGTCATGTTAGTTTATCAAATAAGGATTCAGTACATTGGACATGAATAAATCATTTTCAGTAAACATCATTTTGATATGTGCAAATGCACATATTTCTTTCATGTTAATCTAGCATTTTTTTCAGTGCATGTGCTGATCCATCTATGTGTGCAACCAAAAGAATATTTCAACTTAATAAGCCTTAAAATATGACTTATTGATAAATTATTAACTCTATCATTCCCAGCGGCATGCCGGAGTTCTGCCCACTGTTGAGTGAGTGAGAGTGAGACTTGCACATGAGCTGATATGTATCTCCATATAGCTCTGGTCCTTATGAGCAAAATTAGTTATTGTGCTTGGTTGTAACCAGTATTTGCATGCTGTTATGAAGATCCAAGAAACAAGAGGCTTTAAAAAGGTCCCTAAATGCTTTTGTTATTTAATGGTTATGATGATTTTGTAAAGAAATCACAGTCTAGCTGAAGTCAAAAAGATTAGTGACATAGTTTGACTTGAGTAAGGCCTGAGTAACTACTTTGAGTAAATGTTTTTGTTGCTCTTTATCAGTTGTTGTTGTTGTTATATGGTATTTATGATACTGTTGTAAATCCATAGTTGTTGTCAGTTTCACAAAAAGTGTCACAGACTTCAAGGTTTGATTACTGTCCTGGTCCTGTTCTGTAGCTTAACACCTTCAGATTTCAAATAAAATGCATTTTGCATTCCAGGCAAAACTACAATATATAATCCATAATAAATATCGAATGCATTATTCCCATAAAATGTTTTGTCATTTGAAAATTGCCTTAAAAGAATATTTAAAGCTAATAACTAGCCAACAAGCTACAAAAAAAAAAAACGACTTTACGTTTTGGGCCTGGGCCTTAAAAGGATTCAAATATGAGGAATATTACCAGTATAGTACATGGTTTTTATACCACTAACCCTAACCCTACCTAATGATAATATATTATTATATAATGTTAACATTCTGGCCTTGTTTGAGCATGAGGTCATCATTATTTTTCAAATGATGTATTTACATGCATTTGTTATGTCATTCAAATAATGTAAACTACCTATCTGCTAATGCAACAGTCAGTTCATTCCCAATAAAAGCAGAGCTAATGTCCCTCAGGCCAGACTGTTGATCTCCTATATCCTCCACAGGTCCTCCCTTTAATTAGAGGAGAATAAAGAGGGTCGAGCTTGGTCCGACTTTTACCTCACAGTTGTTTGTAACAGTCATGTTTTGATAGAAGTCAAACCTTGCCATGACCCTGCCATGTGTCAAACAAAGTTCATGGCCACTAAACACCCAGGGATAAGGGTCATCTGAGTAAAAAAAATTAAAGCTGTTGATCTTAATTCCTCCGCAGATACAAGGTTTTAACTTGACAGCAGCTACTCAGATCTTCTCGGTTCCATTTTAATTCAACGAGACAAAGATGATCCCTGTGTTAATATGGGTTAGGAAAACCAGCACTTGAGAGGATTAGGAAGACAGAGAGTGGAGGGGAAAGTGTAATAACAAGAGAGGAGAGGAAACCGCAAAGAGAGAGGGGGACAGATGGAGAGTGAGGGGAAGAAGTGGAAGAGAAACAGGAAGAGAGGAATGAGAGGAAAATGATTAGAAGGAAGGGGGGAGGGGACGAAGACAGACGGATCGCTCTGAGCTCTCTAATCTTGTCCTCCCAAAGGTACCTGACATTTCGCTGCATCATAAGCTTGCGCTGCCGCCCAACCAGGCTGAGTGTTAGGGGAGACTACAGGATCAAATCAGTAAGATACACAAGAGAGGGACACATGAGATGGAAGGAAAGAGTGACAGACAGAAAGAAAGAGAGAGGTAGATATAGTACAGACAGAGACATCTAGAGAGAGTGTGTGGAGGAGATGAGATTGTAAATTAGTGGGGAAAATGACAAGGAGACAATGAGATGCAGACAATATAAAACCCACCCCAGACTGTGTGTTCAGTAAACGACTGAAGAGTTCCTTCATGAATCATTTACTGAGTCTGACAAAACCTAATGTATGTTTTTTTTTCAGATTCACACATTTACATTCTAGGAGTTTCTGTCTTGCTGAAGTATTTTTGGAAATAGTGAGTCACATACTGTATGTAAGGTGATATGTACTCACAAGCAGGTGTAGCTGTTGGAATGAAACCTTTCAGCTATTGTTTGAATTGCAGGAGCTCATTTAAACCATTTTAAAGGATGTTTTCCACCTGTCTGTGTGTATAATGTAGCGGAGCGCAGGACCCGATGATCTCATCCTCAGCTAATCGTATTAACAAAGGTCTGGAGGTAAATTCAGCATATTCAGATTTATTTTTATGTCTGTAATCAGACGATCTCAAATTATTCTGTATGCAAAGGTCATAAGATTCAACTTGAGTAATGTTGCACTGTCACACCTGCAAATATTGTGAAATGCAATGAAATTATGAATGAACCATATCTTAAATGATCTTCTTGACCTTTTTTTTTTCTGTTTCTCTTTCATCGTCTGTCTCTCTCATTTTCTCAGTTAAAGGTACTCCATGATCCATTCTGACATCAATGAATAACACTGTCCTTCCCTCACTAACAGTGCTAAAGCTTTCAGAGAGCCTTGTCAAGTAGCTCCATCATTTTTTGTGTGAGAAAACATCAGGGTTTGTTTAGTAGGAAGTGTTGTACTCATTTTTCTTTTAGGACGGCTAATGTGACAGGGCTGAACAGGACTCCTCGGCCTCGCCCTGCAGAAATCTAGAGGGAGAATCTGGTTTTATTGATGTTGGTTTGCCCTAAAGCTGAAACAATGAGTCGATTCATTGATTAGTCGATTGACATATCATTAAACGGCAACCATTTCATAAACGATTAAACATTTTAGTCATATTTCAAGCAAGAATGCAAACAATTGCTGGTTCCATTTTCTCAAAGGTATGAATTTGCTGCTTTTGGGGTTTTTTTGGACTAAAAAAAGGCATTTGAATATGTGACTTTCTGCTATGGGGAATTGTGACAGGCATTTTTCACTATTTTCTTCCATTTTAAAGACAAAAAGGTGATTCAATAAATCGGCAGATTAATAGATAATGAAACTATTTGTTAGCTGCAGCCCTAGTTTGCTTGTCCCTCTTCATACTAACAATAAAATACTTGGATTTGCTTTGTAAACAACATTTGGCAATGTTTAAAGAATTAGAGAAGCATGAACAAAATTGAGACTTGCAATAAATTAACCCAAAAACAATGTTTCACAAACAGAAAAAAAACAAACTAAGACTTATGTTTAGTTACTTTTAAAAGCGTAAATTAAATACCAGTTTGGCTTCATAAGTCTTAACAGACCAAACTCAATTTCATGCATGGTTTGCAGTCGTTCTTCTTCTTGATCATCTGTTATGTCCATATGTGTACTGTAGCATTGTTAAAAAAAACATGTCCCCCAATACATTTAAAAACATTTCTTGTTTCCTCTAGACATAGTTTTCAATGGCAGACATGACAGAATTTATTCTTATTTGCTTATATTTTCTGTGACAGTGTGATTAACCTTTTGACCTGTAGCAAACAAATATGTAAAAGTATTTGTTCTTCATATGTAATTTATACTCTTCTGGATTAAAAACCCAGAAAGACGTTATGATGTGATAGAGGAGCTGGGAGCAGGCTACGCAAGGGTGTCCAGACATCCTTTTCTCTAGCCACTTCCTCCAGCTCTTCCCTGGGGATTCTGAGTCGTTGTAATCCCTCCAGGGCCTCTTCACATTTGAACATGCCCATAACACCTCCGAAGGGGAGCGTCCAGAAGACATCCTGATTGGATGCTTAATTCAGCTCCTTCGAGTGAGAAGCAGCAGCAGTTCCACTTTCCGGGTGTTGAGCCCTGACACCCTGCAAAAAAAACTCCTTTGGTCGCTACAGAGCGCTCATGACCATAGATGAGGGTTGTTATCGACTGGGATATTGAGCGGTTCATCTTCAGGCTCAGCTCCAATCCTCGCCATGACAGTCTGGTACAAAGCCTGCATTAACTGTCTCTACCTGGGGCAGCAACACGCTCTCTGCCCGAAAGCAAGAATCCATTGTTTTCCAGTGGAGTACCACAGTCTCAGACTTGGAGGTGCTGACCCTCATCCCGGCAGCTTCACACTCAGCTGCAAACCCCCTAACTGTGTGCTTCAGGTCACGGTCCAGTGAAGCAAGTGAAACTACCTCATCAGCAAAAAGCTTTGATGCGGTCCTGAGGTCACCAAATTGGACTCCGCTCTTCAGCTGCAGCAAGAGATTCTATCAATCACAGCAAGAATTTGTTTACCAATCCATGTGTAGTGACTGACCTACTACTCTTGTAACTATCTTAACTCATGATGCATCTTTACCTCATTTATGTTTGTTTTAATGAACACCTTCTGTATGCACACACACACACACACACACACACAGAATATTTTGCTGCCAGTGTTAAGAGACAAAATGTGTCCATTTGTTCTTGTACAATAACAAAGTACTTTTTTGCTCTTTTAATCTTGTCATCCAATTTCAGATATCAGAGGGACCTCGTTGTGTCTCTCGCTCTCTCTCTCTCTCTCTCACTCTCTCTCTCACACACACACACACACACTAATCTGGACTGAAATAGGGACCATAATCTGCTCTGAGGGGGTGATTGACGTTTGTCAGTCCTTTTCTATGTTCGAGCCCTGAACATTACACTGAGGTTTCATCATTGTCTCCATTTCCTGTTTAACTCTGTTTTGTGTGTGTGTGTGTGTGTGTGTGTGTGTGTGTGTGTGTATCCGTGAGCTTGTATGGGGGAAATCGAAACACAGTTTTTTTTTCAAAGAATAAAGTATATCCGTGTGTACACGTGTGTGCGCAGAATGATAATGAAGGGTGAGGTTGTGTCCTCAACAAGACGAAGCCTGGGAGATGTCAAAAGTCATGATGTCATGATGATGACACACTGTTTTCAGAAAATAAAACAAAAATAGGAAATAGAATCTCTTTGAACCCAGACTTGACCATATTCTCTTGAACCACAGGATCCCCGAGGACTAGAGTTGACATCAAATCTCTTACCTGCTGACTCTGGAAACTTTTCTTTCCCTTTCTGTGGTACTTTTGGCTCAAAGTTTGTCTTTGAATAAAGTTTACTGAAGACTGATTGATTAAGTTACCAGAACGATAATTAACTGCAACAGACTACTTTCCTTGTGAATGAGTGACAGTTAACCTGGCTGCATTAGCTACAGCTAGGCTGACTTAAAGCTGCATTATTTTTTATCTATCTGTTTTGCCACTTAAGGCAGCAGAACAAGGTGAAAACATAACATACAGTTTCACCTTATGGTCCAATATGTAAATCCAATTTTCATTCTGCTTTTAGCTCTGTATTGGTCTCCACCAACTTTACGGTTTTGATATAAAAATATTATAACATGAATCTATAGGTCATTAATATAAACTGCCAATTACTTTGGGCCCTCCCCCATTCATATCAGTTTCACAACAGTTTTACTAATCTATCTATAATTTATTAATATACTTATTTACAACTGTATTTTTACATTATTTATTTATCTTTACAGATACTGCTTTCTTTTTCATTCAGTTCCTTGACCTCTCTTTGTAACTTATATTTGGTATTAAGTTTAACTTTTAGCTGACCTGGTAGCTGTTTCGAGTAGTAACTGTTATTTTGCTACCATAAACAATGACAATAAAGCTCACTTGAATCTTGAATCTCTTTAACTAATATAAATTGGTTTATGTATTTAAATATTTCTCTGTTTCAACAGGAACTACTGAACATCTGAAACATCATCATTGTCACATTGCTCTCTACGGGGTAAAACTTAAACCATCCATGTTGCATTTCTGAACACACCTCAGTCAGTGATGTCAAGGCAGGTATTTCCCTTTTGGCACCATAAAACATGCCAAAAAATTGTTACTGTTACTGATAGGTGATCCATCATCACAGACAAACTTTCCTTTTTTCTCTTCACCCCACTTTTGAGCATATTTCAAAGCTGTGCACTCAGAGGAGATGGGGTGAAAATCACCAGCATCCACTCACATTGAAACCCAACCACAGGATTGAATGCATCAATATCTACAATGCTGGCAGCCTAGAAAGATGGAACTGATATTGAAATTCAAAGCACTGGATCCTCCTCTCTCACTGTAAATATTGTGCCACAGTCAACAAACATCCATACATGTGTCAATATAATTTCTGAGAAAAATTAATGGACTCCACCAACAGTGTCTCATTAGGATGTGTGAAATAAGATTGAACTCTGAAACACATTTAGTTATGTTTCTCCACCTCTGGGTGAAAAGAAAAGAAGAAAATAAATGCAACTAATAGTCCGGCGATTTTTCCACTCTTAATGCGAATGCTAAGCTAACCAGCTGCTGGCACCAGCTTTATACTTACCGTACAGATGTGAGAATAGTATTAGTCTTCTCATCTAACTCTTGGCAAGAAACCGAAAAAGCTAATTTGCCAAAATGTCGAACTATGACATTAAGACCAAACAGAAATTCTGACCTAGAATTCAATAATAATATGAGATGAAATCTGCTGGGGAATACTTTATACTGTAGTTAAGTGTCAAGTAAGTATTCAGTGTTGTTGGCATTTTTATTTAGCTTCTACGTCGTTTCTCGCTTGTCAATACAAATCACCAAGCTACTTTCTAGTACCCAAGTGTACCAGATTAATGCGGTTGATTTATGTTTACTTGACTCCATCCATATTGTCTGGTGAGCATATTGTACTGTAGTCTGTAATTCCTTTATGCTTATGCACAGCTCTTTCTGCTCTGTGAAGCATGACATAGAATAATTCCCCTTAGCAGTGTGCATTACAACAACACTACAAGTCTACAGCCATGCCAGCACCTCCGCGAGGCTGTACCGGCTGACAGAAATACTAATGTCAGCATGGCAACATGCTCACAATGTTAATGTTAGTGTTAGTGTGTTAGAAGGCAAACATTAACTAGCAATAAACACGAAGTACAGTTGAGGATGATGGGGATGTTAAGCTGATGATGGTGCAAAAGGAAAAGTTAACGGATCACTCAAGTTATTATAATTCTGAGGAGAACATTAATGTCTGTACAAAAAGTTTGTGCTAATCTATTTTGTAGATGTTGAGATATTTGACTGGATAAGTAAAAACCCTGCTAGCAAAGCTAGTTGAAAAGTCAGTGGATAGGCAAGGTCATTAAGATTCATCTCCACAGACCAAAGTGGTGGACCGACTGACCAACTGTTAATTAGTTAGTTAGTTAGTTAGTTAATTGTAATCCATCCAACATTTTTTGAGACATTTCACTCTCAGCCAAAAATGTCAACCTTCTGCTGGCTCTTGAGCAAAAGTCTGTCACCAAATTCATTAAAATTCACCCACTGGGCACCAAGAAGGGCCCATCCAATGGTTGTTGGGATATTCAATCTGAATTGATGGACTGACTAACTGACCGACATTGGCATCTGTAGAGCAACACCGCATGGCTAAAAATCACTACATATGACTCTCAAAAGAAAAATCTGAATCCAACCTTTTAAAAGGTTCTTCCACATGCAAGGCTGAATGTGTTTAAACTGCCTCGTGCTCAAAGTTGAATAAATGACGACAGGCTCCCTTCCTCTTTGAGCCTCCAGGTTCTGCTAATATCCTCACTATAATAAACATCTCCCACATCCAACCTGCAACTCCACATGAAATCACTACATTGCCTCTAACTGTATCTACCAGGGGCCCCAGCACCACCTGGATAAACCTCTTTAACACTCTCAGAGGGGTCAGTTCAGTCCGTCGGCCAAGCTGGCAGATCACACTGAGGATGGCCAGGGTTACAGAGGCCCACATCCCATTCCTCTTAATCCAACCACATGCCAGGCCAGATGTAAATCGTGTTGAGGGACCTGTGGTGTTGAGCGCCTCCTGCTTCATTAGGAAAAACTGGGAGTGTGGTCACACACTGGCCTCTGTGGCATCCTCTACCGTCCCTTCAGCAGATTTCTGCTCCTTGGTCTGTGCTGCCCGAAGCTGGAAAGCTGCCACCTGACTCTCCAAGTCGATCAAGCTGTGACCACCCTTCTGGCCGGGACAGCAGCTTGCAGCCAAAGAAGCCCGGACCAGAAGACGTCCACCAACCCCTTCTGAATCTCTGCCAGGAAGCTGCAAGGGGCATTAAGCATGATGTCACGGGCAGACAGCTGCCAAGTTGTTTATTATCAGCACCCTGCCCCTGTATGAGAGACGTGATAGCAGGTGCTTACACTTCGACAGCCTTGCTTCAATTGCTTGAGACACACTGTACCTTGCAAGAGACCCATTACTCAAAAACCATTCCCTGTCAGTTTTCCCTGAGGCCTGCTGGGAGCTGTGGAGAAGAAACCACACACCATGCCACGCTGCAGAGCCTCAGTCTCACCACAGTCGATCCTGGCAGACGAAGTCCTGCTGTGACAATGTACCACTCATCCCTTAACCAAAATTTCCAGGACACCTGCACGGACAGCTTGAAAAATATCTTCACAGAAGTTTAAATGAAACCCGCAAGCTCAAATTTCACGAGATATTAGTCTGGAAAAGATTCACTGAAAATCAATCGAGTCTAGCAGCTGGAAGCAGAACCAATCAGTGAACTTTGTGGAGTGATGTAGATGATGATGACAGCAAGAAGTGGAGTAAATTCAATTTGAGCACCATACTTGGTTTATAGGACCGACATATTAAAGATAAATGTCATTATTACATGATCTTCTCCTAGTTTTGGCCATGAACATGATATTGTACTAATCAACAGTATTATAGAGACAGTGGACAATGAAATACAAGCCACAGATGGATAATAAACTGCAGTCTTAACCAGAAAATTAAAAACAGAGGTCTAAACAAAGGTGAACATTAAAAATTATTAACCCAGTAACTCATTACTGTTGTTTGCAGTCCAGAGTAACTCTGCAACACTAAAGAAACCCATAATGGAGTCTCTTCTGGGTTCAGACGGTTGAACTCTAGAAGTAACTCTTCTGTGCACATCAAGATGTCCAACAGTGAGCTCTGCAGACACACTGTAAGACTCAGACATACCGTATAGAGAGCAGGAAAAGGGATAGGGGACAATGTGAACAAAAGAAATACAATATAGGGAACAAACAAGATCAGAAAAAAAGAGGTAGCAGATGAAGATAAATGGACAGAAACACTAAAGGAAAACCAGTGAGAACGAAAGGAGAAAGGGAGAGAAGATATGAGCAGAACAGAGTAAAAAGAAAGAGTGGAAGATGAGTGGGTAAAGACAATCAATGTTATGTTAGCCCCCCTACTTTGTAGTCCAAGTGTTAACTAAATGTAATGGAAAAGCATTGGAACTGGATGGTTATAGGTCATTCCAGCAGTTTTAAACAACTTTAGCTACAACACGACCTTCACCGCAGGAGTTTTCACTGAGCAGACCTGCAAAGGAGATACCAGAGGAATCCTAATGAATTTTTTTGTGATCCTATCAACACTGAAAATCTTTGTTTATTCTCGTTCTGCAGACCCATAAGACAACATCATGGCAAATTTTAAAAAAACTAAATCTGACAAATCCGTGCAACAGTGCACATAAGTAATTATAATACACATCATCAACCGTGAATATACGTGTGAAATGATAAAATGAGAGTGATAAAGTGTGACAAAAAAAAAACTGTGTGAATGAGTCTGTGCATATTTATGCCTGTATGTGCCTGCTTGTGTTATTAACTGAGGGAGAAATGAGATGCAGAGACAGAGAGCATCTCTGTGACTGTAAATGTGAGAAAATGACCTTACATGCATTTGTTAGACTATAAATGCAAAGTTAGTGTGCACATGCGCCCCTCTCTGTACACAAATACAGTAGCTTTGGGCACGCTTGTATGTGTGGCTATTTAATATATTCTCTCTCTCACTTCTCATTTAGATTTAAGTCACTGCTGAATCCCACGAAACTTTTCACATTGAATAATTCACCGTACTTTATCCTAAGCAAACCCATACTGTCCATAAAGAATATTTATGAGGGGACTAATTTGCAATATGGTGTGTGTGTAAGTGTGTGTGTGTGTGTGTGTGATGTAGAGACAGAATTAATGTGTGAAAGAAGCAGCTCCACCTATTTGGGTTGAAAATGAAAGCCTATACGTGTGTCTCCACTAATGCACAGCAGCATGCGTGTGTGCAAATACACACAGTATCCACATGCTTTTGTGTGTAGATAAGAGCGTGTCCGTAAGCATAAGCACCTATTATTATATGTGTGTGTGTGTGTGTACATTTCCGTTCATATTTCTCACAGCCAATCAGACACACTCACTACTGTCCTACTGTACACCATTAAAATCAAAGGGAAACTTTGAAAGCAGAAATTCGTCTGTAGCTTATCATTACCAAGCTCACATTGTGGCAGAAATATCAAAGGAAATCCCTTTGGCTCGGATAACTACAGTGCATCTCTTATAGCCAATAAAATAGAGTGGAACATGGAAGAGGGTTAGTGGAGTGACTAAAGGAGCAGGTCAGTGTTTGGAAGCAATGGTGAATACGAAACATCTGAAGTACCAAGGGTGTTTCATTGAAAAATGTTAAGTCAAAAAGAAACCCATGGCTCTACACATATCTGGAACTACATCTATGAAATAACTGATATGAACTATGTCCAGTTCTTTTAATAAATATTATGCATGGTACTATAAAACAGACAAAAATACATATCAAAGGTATTCTAAATAATGTAGAAAGATTGAGAATGAGCTTTATTCAACACAACCTGGGTCGCCCTCTTACATGAAGGCTGCCAGCAATGCCACTGCAGCAATCCGCCAGCTTACTCGCCACAGAAGAAGAGAAGAATAGGAGCTTTGTGCTCGTTGGTGAAAGCACCTGCTGTGTACACAACTCCCGACGTTGGCTGGGAGTCTCAGGGCCAAAAAGTTCCCTTTCTGTCCTGCCTGCAGCGATAGCATCAAAGATCACCAGTCAAAGATCCTTGTTATACCTCACTGACAGACACAGCGGGAGACGTAAAGAGTTGGGCCAAAGAAGAGGGAAGAGAGATGAAAGAAAAAAAATTGGGGAGCAGCGGCAGCAGAAAAACAACGGGGCAAACTGTGGTGTGGCATTTTGGTGAAAGTACTTGCTGAGGTACTTTGTTTTCTGTTGGACAGATAAATATATTCACCATATCATATGCCGTATGTCTTGTCCTCTCGGCTCTACGGAGCTTTTTAGCATCTTTAAAAAGGTCCTTGTTTTGGTTTTATGGCCCTGTTCACTGTTTTGGTTCACCAACTCGGTCCACATCAGTTTCCGACCAGTGCGGACAAATATTTTCATTGAAAAGCTCTAAAAATCAGACAGCACACAGACAAAGTTAGCTACTAGCTGGTGAACATAATGGTGCATTTAGCAGCTATTTTTCTAAGGGAACTGGTGAAGACGACAGCTGAACTGACAGTGGTACAGATCTTTGAGGCCCATATATACATATCAATATTTGGGAGTTTTTAAAAATAGTAATAGAGCAAAAAGCAAAACTGAGTTTGCTGAGCTACTGCAGATTTGGTTTAAATAAATATATAAGCAGCTCATAGCCACATAGGCAGTTCTAAACTCAAAGACCTTTGTTTTCTTTTCATAGCTTGTATGGTGTCAAAGGTTTCTGTGCTATAGCTTGACTCAAGACCTTTTGAATGCCTTAAAAGTTAGCAGAAGAAAAAGTTTTTATAAGAACATTATTCTAAAAGTGATATAGAAAAGGATGCTAAAACCTTGATCAGTGGTCCGATCCAGCTCCTGCATTTCAAACAAGCTCGAGATTAAAGAAGCCGGAACAATTACACTGAAACATTTTCTGAAACTCCTACCTCTTTCACAAAAATCTATATGACAGGTGGAAAACTTCAAGTGAGATGCAGTGACCTCTAGAAATTGAAATAGGTTGAAATGGCTTCAAAACAGCTTCTCACAGTAGAATTATCAGCAGAGACATAAACCTGTCAGAGGGTAAGATCTGGAGTCTTAAGTTCCTGGTTGGTAAGAATACTAAAATTCTCCACACTTTTCTGGATAGGCGCCAGTACTATGATTAGAAGAGGAGCTAACAAGTTATGTTTTCCAGTCTAACAGTGAAAGGGAACCTAGAATTATCACAGCTTTTTGTT
>NTHP01000307.1:1062518-1075608 GCA_003416845.1 Oplegnathus fasciatus
AAAAAAAAAGGGAAAAAAGCAGCTCCTGCATACTAAACCACTTTCTGATACTACTGTAGGACCTTACATTCATATTCCACATTTTCTCTATACACCTAAGGGTTTCATTTCGGCATGGAAGCTGGTTTGTTCTCATTTTTAATTATTTTAATGAGGATTAAGAATCTAGTTAAAGATGCAGGATTAACAGTCGAAGTGATGAAACAATCAGCACACCAGGTGCTGGAAGTTGACAACAAGCCCTCTGATGATTTCTTGACCTTTGAAGATGCAGCCACAGATAAGAGCACACAAATTGACGGTGATTCACTAATTCAGTATTACAAGAAAATGAGGAAAAAAAGTGTGGTATACAATCTGTTCTATTTTCTATTCAGTTCTATTCTCTGTTTCTACTTGTTCCAATTCGTTTCTATTCCAGTGCTCTGACTGCCAGGTATTGTACATACAATGGGAGTAAAAATCCTCCAACCTCTCACTTCTCTCTGCCCAACCCTGTGACAGGTGAGAAATTGAACAATTGATATTTCTGACAGGAACTCAATTAAATCCTGTGGCCACTGTCAAAAAGCAACACAAGAGGAACGGGAGTGTGTGTTTGTGCCCATATGTCTGCGAGATACGATCATATATAGTTGCATTTTATTGCATTAGTTAAGTTGTCTGTGTGAGAGAAAGAACATGAATATATAGAAGAAATAAATCATAAAGTCAAGAGTAAAATGTACAGAATAAATCATTTCAGAACTGTACTGCAAGCATTTACATTTTCTATACAGTGCTAAAGACTAAAAAAGTGAGTTTTATCTAGTCGTATATCAGTATAATGCGTTTCTTATCTGTCCGACCACGCACTACTTCTCTGTCTGCTGATGGGGATTTCGATGATGTTAATTCTAATAAAATGAACTTTTCCTATAAGTTGTTGGTTAAATCCATATTTCATTATGGCAGGGAGAGACAGGCAAAAAGAGAAAGAGCGAGAGAAACTTCAAGATAGAAAAAGAAACACGGACTGTGCAAAATGCAAAGAGGGAGCAGGACTGAGACGAGAGAGAGAGAGAGGGACAGCAAACGTAAGAAAGAGAGACAGAGACAAGCTGCCCCTGTGGCACTGTGTGATAAGGATATTATGTAGATTGAAATGCTTCATGCAGGTTGAAATCAGCATAAAATGTTGCAGCAATTTTCTTTTTAAACTCACGTCATGGCTTAACTGTCAAATTATACACAGACTCCACTTTGAGTGTGATGCGAATGCAAATCGGGTTCCTAATCTGAATTTGTGTGGAACATTTGAAGTCCGAAGACATGTAGTACAACCATATAAATTTGTGGGTGGGTTTCAACACCTCAATAAAACAAAGGGTCAAAAGTGTTTGACCAACAACAGGGTGCGTATCTGCATGAATCCAAATTTAAATGCAAATGGTTATGTTTGTTTCATAAATCAATATCCAAAAAGGCAAACAAAGAATACCGTATGTGTCTGGTATGCGTCCACACTGAAGAAAAGAATAAATTAACTGTTCAACATCTTAGTATAGCATGTTAGCATGTCAGCATGCAGATATTTGCTAATTGGCACAACACAAAGTACAGCTGAGGCTGATGGGAATGTCATTAGTTTTTGAGGTATTCGGTCATAAACCAGTATCAGACAAATAAAACATTTGAGCTGATGATGGCATTGGATGGAAAGTTAAGTTATTACAGTTTATACTGGACCGGATTTCATAGCAATCAATCCGATAGTTGTGGAGACATTTCACTCAAATGTCAACCTCATGCTGGATCACCAAAGTCAATAGATACATCATCTGGGCACCATGAATATCTGCATCAAATTTCATGGCAAAAGTTGTTGAGATTTTTGGTCTGGACCAAAGTGGTGGATCAACCTGCCGACATACCAGCAGTACCATTCCTGAAGCCATGCCACGAGCATGGATAAAAATAACCAAACAAAAGGCACAGAGATAAATTATTTTATTACAGTAAATGGTCAAAGTCTTCCTACAGAATGACGTACATCCCATACACATATTTTTCATTGCTTCCTTGCGCAAACATCCGGGACACTGTTTAAAAACAAATCTGAGTCATATGATTCTTTCTGATTAAATAAATGGCAATGCAACAAAGCCTTCAAGTGAAATATCTCAGACAGAGGGACATTAGACATTAACAAGACAAATGCATCTATATAAATTATGACACTTGAGTACAGGGGATTTATGCAAGATCACATTAAGGCAACAAAAATTTCAGACGTTATAAGAGTACAGTGACCCATTAACGGCGCTGATTCTTTTCTCGTCTTCCCTTTTAATTTTTTCTATACAGCAAATACATCATGTTGGTTTTGCAGGGTGGCTAAGTGCAGCATTTCCCAAATTAGGGTCCACAAGGGGTCCTAGACGAGGTTTGAGAATCCCCACAGCAAAATGATAAATAATTAATTTTCATTATTTTTTCATACACTACACTCCACTATTGAGATTAGCACATTGGCAGAATGTATAACTGTGATTATTTTACTCCTGCTGCAGGTTTCTCTTACTGGTTATGTCCAAAACACCTACAGATAGATGTTTGAGAATACCTTCAAAACAAAAGATGATATATATATCTATATAAATCTACATAAAATGTACTGTGAGGCAAAATCACATGTTTTAATTTACCGTCATTTATATCAGATGTAATCCCCTCCCTTTTTCCATCTTACTGTACTTTTTATTTGCCACGTCTTTACCTGCTAGTTCCACGTTTTTACTGTGTAACCATCCATTAAATTATCATCAAAATACAGCCTTTAAGGAGAGAACCACGACACAGAATATGTGCCAATGCTCTATTTGGAATAATGGCACGAAAATAATCTATAGTTTCTATGTAAATAGGGATCTGAGATGTTGAAAACATACTGGTTACTAGGGGATGCATCACTTGACAGTTGGTAAAGTGAATACAATATTGAGAGATAGAGATATATATAGAGAGAAAGAAAGAGGGGAGATAACACACACTTTCTTCAACTGGAAACATGCAAGAAAAGAGAAAAGAGCAGATGATAAGGGTGGAAACAGATGCAAAGGCTGCCAGTAACAAGAAAAAGAGACAGTAACGAGGAAGGAAACAGGAGAGAGTTAGTAATTACTGAGTTCCAGTGCCCCACTGTGCAGCCAAACTATTTCTGGGACCCCAATCTCATAATCCCCTGCCTGCCAACAAAGCATTTTCAAACTCATTTCCTGAGAGCATCGCATCAGCCATAAAACCACAAATGGAGCAGTAAATAGCCTGATAACACCCAACAGTTTCTTTTTACAGCTGCCTTTGTCTCTTTAGCGGTGGACAGCCTAACATGACTGCCTTCTGGGAAACGTTCAGCCAATTAAAGCGGGTGCAGCACGGCGAGGGTTGGTTTCTGAGCGGTTTGTGTGAGCGGAGGAGGACATGAAGCAAGCAGCCAATCAACGTTCAGGTAAACTGGATGACTGTTAGGGTGTGGAATGATGTCTTAACTGATGAAGTGGGCTCGGTGATCAGATGTGATGTGACAGCTCATTGCACCGCAAGACGGTATCTGTGCTGTTTGAGCGAGAGGTGTAAAAGGCAATATGCATTGTCAACCAATAATAAATGAGTTAGTGGGACAACCATTAAGCACACACTGCTACTGCTGTCTCAATGAATCTATTAAACACCTGGACGAGTTTGCACTCATCTGCTTTATGTTTAAATATCTTGGGGTTTTTGTTTTTTTTAATTCTAGCACTGAGATGCCTGAGCACTGAAACTAAGCTCTTAGTGTTTTAAGAGACACAGCAACGTTGGTAGAAACCTGTTGGGCTGCTGACATGCAGCTTCATGCTTTTAAATGCATACTACAGAATGAGTCAGTGTTGCTATGACGTGTACGTTGTCAGACTCTTGATTCATTTCCATCTACATCAAACTCTGACAAGAACTGTAGGATGTAGAAGGTCCATTCAATATCTGCTGCTCCATAAACCGAATGGTTAATGTACCTATTGATTGTTACGATAAAGATCTTTGAAAACGCTGACTGCACTCGCGCTGGACTATAATGGGCAGTTAAACACACACATGAATGCGCACGCTCCCACAGACACACACACACACTCAAACTCCATATTCACACAAGTGTGAGAGGGGCTTCATCCACTCACACCTGCTAACACTCATATTCACATATGCTTACACACCACTAAGCCACAAACTCACTCATCACACACTGACACACTTATAATCCATGTTCTAATCTTTTTACTTTTATAACTTCATTCTGCTTTATTACTACATTAATGATGCTCTTCAGGTCAGTTTAACATCCAAACCCAAGAAGCTCTCTGTGTTTATTTAATATACTGTATATGCAGGTGAAAATTTGCATTTTAAAAGTACAGATTACAGCACAACATGGTAGATTAATTGTGCTAAATGTATTATTTTAAAGTTTATATCTATACAGTTTTACTCTGAGGGATCATTTGCAGTTTTTTGCATTTCCTACCCATTTCTCTTACAACTTGATATGACAGCAATTATCTTCTGACCTGTGCTCATCATAAGAGTTTTTATGTTTACTATAACATAGTATACTATAACATAAAAAGCAGTGTCAGTGTCTCTAACTTTTTTTTTTTGATAAACCGAGACATAAAATTTAGGTTCCTTACTTAAACAATGAGTATTTTTTGGTGAAAATCAGAATTTAAGGATGGACAACGTGCCCACATTGTAAAAAAGATCATTTGGTCTGTAAAGCATTAGGAAACAGTGAAAAATGCCCAACACAATATGTGATGACCTCATCAAATGTCTTGGTGTGTCCAACCAATAGCCAAATCACAAAAATATTCAAGTTATTATGATGCAAGACCAAAAAAAGTGGCAAATTTTTACATTTCAGAACCTGGAACAATCACATTTTTTATTTGTTTCTGGGAAAATAACTTAAACGATTAGTTGATTATCAAAATACTTGCTTAGTTTTCTGTAGATTGACTCATCAATTAATTGACTAATCGTTGCAGCTCTAATGTAAACAATGCTGGATTTAAAATACTACTACTTGAGTTTTGGTGAGTCACACTGAATGTACACACACTTTTGTTTGTTTACATGAAACCTCCACTTGGCCCCTTTAAAATACCAGTACACACTTCTTATTCTTGTCTTTATCCATTGAAAACATTAGAAATATGGGTTTGCAATGAACCATGTACAAGCTACAAACAGAGAATCACTTGTAATGCTAACAAGCCATTTTGGGGAAGCTGAAATTTTATTTTTTTTTTAATAGAAAATAAAGGATTGTGAATATAAAACTGAATGTAAAACGCCAAAGAAGACAGATTTCATCACTTTTCAGAGGGGCTTTACATTAATTCTTGTGTACCCTAATACTTGTTCAGGTATGAGTCAGTTAATTGCGCTCCCTCCTACCTGCACAGCCCGTCTGTCTTGCCTTTAAAAAGTTGCCAAATATCAAAGACCTTTTGACTACAAAGCCTTACACCTGAACAACCCATGCTGTTCACACTTTTCAGGTTGATTTTCTAAGACCGTAGGCATGGAGTGACAAGGTTCACATTATAGGATTTCAAAGGCTCAAAAAAGGGAAGAAAAAAAAAACACACCCCCACAAACAGCTGCAATTAACTCACACAAACCCTGCGTGTTTTGACATGCATACATGCAAGTGCAGGCAGATGTTAGCGGAAATGTACGCATTGTACACACATGCTCATACATGTGCTAGTCAAACACATACACACACACAGGCAACCACAACAGCAGCAAGCTCTGAAGATCCACGTGGATTCTCTTAACCAATCAAGAGAGAAGCAGAATCAAGAAAGATGATTTAATTAAAAATGTATGCAGTCAAAGCCAATTATCTCAACATCCTTTTCTCTTGGAGAGCACCACCTTTTGTCAGACTATAAACCAGGTGTAAGCCAGGATCGGACGGTCCCTAAAGGCACCCAGTGGGATTTTTAATGCATTAGGCTGCAGTTCCTAATCAGTGTGTGCAAATTACCATAAACATGATTACATTTTAAAATGTTTACAAGACTGTACGCGTGCCATTGTCTTACTTTAAACCAATAAGAGTTTAACAATGCATTTGCATACGTCTATGGCAGTACAGTATACAGTAACTGACTGACATTAGCTTTATCTGACAAGGAGGGGAAACACACTGCTGCATGTAGACAGTAATCAGCACCACAGTGTGCTGGACAGCTCCACCTAGGCCAACCAAGGTTTACTATTTGACTCATTACTGCACAAGGATAATATGAGGCTGTTGCTCACGAAAAAGCGAGTCGTGGACCTTGAGTTGAGATTATTTTGTCAATCTACTATTTCAGAGGTCAAGAATGAACTTTTTTTAGTCAATGAATCTATTAGTTGGTTCACAGAAAATTACTTGGCAACTATTTTGATAATCATTTAATCGTCATTTTTCTAGCAAAAAAAANAAAAAAAAAAAAGGCATATGTGAGGATTTGCTGCATTTCTGTGTGTTGTATAATTTTAAACTGAATTGTGCTGGGCATTTTTCACTATTTTCTGACATTTTATAGACCAGAAGATTAAAAGAAAATATTGTCAGTTTAATCTATAATGAAAATAGCAGCCACTGATGAAGCGCATGTGAAAGGAAAGCTCTTCAAAATGCTAGTAGTGGACCTTGAGATGGGATTTGTTTTGTCAAAGGAGACATTTCACTTCCTGGTCAAGGGGTTTGTGACCCAGTGCACTGCACTAGTTTATGAGTTTATGGCCAGGTTTATGTAGACGTTGAAGAATGCAGGGGTGTAACTGTAGCTTTGACGCACTCCTTATAAAAACATGTTTTCACTGCACATTAATTTTTGGTAGTCATGGGTTTGATGCAGTCCTAGGTTTTACCGCCAAATCCACTTTCAATTAATTTATATAACAGTCCTTCATTGCAAGTCAAAGAATTTCTGTAAATCGACAAAGTATATTTCTATGTATTGGCATCTCCCCCTCTCTCTCTTTTAGACACACACACACAATGCTGGGTCAGACTGAATATGTTTAATCATTTATGAGTCTCCAGCACTGCTAATGCAAACTGCACACCGATACCCACTTAATAATTAAAGCCTCGTATTGATTGTGGAATTACAATGCTTGTGTTGAGGGACATTAGTCAGTGCTGCTGATGATAATAACGCTGCTGATTCCCTCCTACAGGACTGGCTTTAATTCAGCGGGAGGATGGAGATCGAGGGGAGGAAATGAAAGGATGCAGGGAAGGATTTGAAAGACAGACTGAAAGTCGGAGAGATTGAAAAGGAGTCTCGAGTAAAACTAGAAAAACTAACTATTGATAAAAGAGACGAAAGAAGAGAGAAAGAGCAAGATAGAACAGCAGATGGTTTGAACACAAATTCAACATCCAATGATATTTCATATTTGAAGCGTTAAAGGGAATTACAGAAACACAATAAAGTTGAGTCAACAATGACTAACAAGGAGGAGGATGTTGGCCTGTACTATAGTTTTTGGATACATCAGTTCTAAGCTCAAAGTTATGGAAGTTACAGAAAGACAAATACACCTCTAAGTAAAGAAACTGGCATCACCACGCATACAACAACAGATAAGAAAGGATGCGGGTGCACTTGTTATCCTAACCATCTACACTGTATTTATTTATGCCTGCAGCACATACTGTAATGAAGCAAATACAGCATATATTGAACATATAAAGTAGAATCAAAACTTCTGAACAGGAGAAAACATACAATTTAAGACTAAAGTCTGGGTCGTGACAGGTTCACTGTGATGTGAATCACATTAGCTTACATCAGGGTTGGAAATTAGGTGCTCAACCTACCAGCCACGGTGGCGGGTAAATAAAAGTAGCATATACAAACACATAATGCAATTGTAACAGAGCAATTTGTGACATTCCACAACGTAGATTGAATCGAGAGTCTGCTTGTTTCACTTTAACGAGGAGACAAAGTTGGTTAAAGTTGTCATATTGACATTTAAGGTGTGTTGATTGATTCACAACGTAAACTCACTGAACTGCATTGAGTGGCACGCAAGAAAACATTCCACTAAGCCTTTGAGTGAATTAAATATTTTTTTCTCCAGTCTACAGCTAGCTAACGTTAACAAGTGAAGATGAAAAGGCAGCAAAACATCCTTTCATATTTTGGAACAGCTAAACAGGTAAGAGTTTACAATGATGCAGTTAAATAATGTATGTAAACTTGCCACCGTATGAACAGTGGGTACATAACCTTTGAAACGAGCCACAACTAGGTGTGCTCTGGTACTTAAACAAATAGCACTACACCTCTGAGTACAGGGAAAATCAGCCCCGGAGGATACAGCTGCCACGAAAGCACTAACCAGCCTGAAGATGGCCCACTATGTGTGTGTGTGTGTGTGTGCTATGTGTGTGTATGAGAGAGAGAGAGATGTCAGTATTTTCCTTAAGAGTTTAAATATTTACCTGGTGAAATAAAATAGCCTATTTTCCTAAATAATCATGCTTGAATATTGTAGAATTGTATTGTTTTATTATTTTTCACATGCAGTTACACACTGCCGGTTAAAACAAGAAAGTAGCTGGTAAAAAAAACACTGAGTGGCTGGTAGATGTTGATATCCAGCAGCCACAGTGGCAGATGGAGAAAAAAGTTCATTTCCAACCCTGGCTTACATTAATCATGACTGCATTAGCTGTTACAAATATAGGCTTGAATGTACTGTATGCTGTCACAGCATTGTACCAGGTGTAACTGGTGTTCAGTGTGGGAAGAAATACAGTATGGCAGCAAACAAAAACGGAATTCCTCCATGTTTAAAAGAGCATGTGAAAAAAGGGACTTTGGTAACATTGAGTGATGCGTCCCAAAAATTGGAAATAGAAGGAAAAGTACCCAAAAAACCAGAGCAATCAGGGCAAGTGTAGGGTTTCCATGTTGTCACTGACGGAAAACACTGACTGATATTGATTCTGTGAATTTCTCCATGTTCACTAGGTATCCCTGCCTCCCATTTCTAAACCTTATCATGAACCAATGACCCATAAATATTATATCTCACACCACAACTGTAGTTGAAAGTCAATTCATACAATGTATTACTGATTAAATTAATGTAATGCCGCTCCATGCAGTATCAAAATGTTGCACAGATACTTAAAAGGAAAACATGGTGCTGAGGCTGAAAAGACTCAAAGAGCCCCACTTATAAGCCTTATGATGAGCGTGTCTCCATCTGACATTTGTGCCATATAATTTGTGGTTTTCCAGATGATAAAAATGCGAAGCAGTCAAAATATATACATTTAAAAAGAGCTGCATCGTCGTATTTAAGAGTCTAGACTCTAAACTACCAATCACAAAATGATATGCCTGAGTACATCTGATATGAAATGTAAGAGGCATCCACAGATGGTCGAAGAGTGGAGGAAGTAAGCTGTCAAACTAATGACTCTGAACAAAGTGCAACTTAAAAGGACATAATCTTAAACTTATGATGGTATGCAGTGTCAGGGCACTAGTCTGTAACACTATCTTATGCATCAATTTTGGTTTTATTTTAATTTCTCTCAAAAAATTCTGCACTTATACCAGATACATCTACCGTAACTACTCATTGTTGCTTATAATGAAAACAAAAAGCACTATCCATCAGTCATTCACAATATCTTGAGTGACACTGATCAGATTTTGGCAAAAATTACATATTTTCATGTCATTTTCCAGATTTTGGACACTGTTGGTTAAATTTAGATGTTTCTGGTGCTAGAAATTTCTGAAACTGTGTCACCCTACATCAGAAACGATCACCTTCTCAAGTAAAATAATATTTTAAGGTGAAACTAAATGACCTGTTGAGATGGGAGTCCCCTGACTCATCTATGCCTCATGGTCACTACTATTCGAAATGAGTGTATATGTTTGAAAATCATACTTACAGACATTGGACCTTGTGCAAACCACACCTGATCCGGTCACATTATAAACAGGGTTTTTAAATAAACAATGTGTTTCTGTGTGTATTCAGTCTGACTTTTAAACTTTCTGACATTTTTCCATCTCAGTGCACCTTCTCCAAGGAGGCCGGTGTGCTGAGTATTCAGAGAGAGTGTCCGAATCCAGATGTCACATGCAAAAATTCATGACGTACAGCGTTTGTGTACGTGCGGTTCTGATGTGTAATGTGTGTTTGCATGTGCGTGGTGGTAATGGATGGAGAAAAGGAGAGGAAGAGATGGAAAGAGATGGATGCTTAAGATAAAGTGAATGTTTTTGTACGCGCACGCACATCTACGTGTGTGTGTGTGCCGTCAGTTCCCTAATGAAAACATGGCATCACCCCGAAGATGTGGTTTCTCTGAAGTTGACGGCCAGCTCTTACACTGATGCTAGAAAGGCTAAATAAAAAATATTCCCTCAGTAACTGTACATCATTTATCATCATCACCTTTATTTAACGCCGGTAGGTTGACTGAGAGTGCTTCGAGGGCTTGGAGCCAGAGGTAAGAGGGTTTTGGTGAACTATATAAGAGAGGCAAAACATAAAATTGGAACTAATACCCAACAGTAGTAAATATGTTTGATGATGCTTATGTTGTCACATTAACACACAAATGATGAGGTACTATGCACTGATTAATAGATTAAATCATGACCTTCTGTTTGACATATTCTGTAGCCCATCTGGCTCCAATCCCTTGACTTACTCTCATTTTGGCAAATTTTAAAACTGGCTCATTTATATACCCAAAGTGAGAAATAGCACCATGTGTGGCTGAACTACAAACTGACTCTCGTAGCTTCAGTTGCCGAGTGCCTCATTGAGGTGCACCTTGGCAGTAGTTGCACTGGACTTAAGCAGCTCCCATTCGCTTTAGCCTTTAGGTCACAAAAGTGTGATGTGACATGAGCATCATCAAATTCATTCACATTTACATTTGGGATCACATGACCTTAAAGGAACCAACTGAATACCCCTCCCCTCACCCTTCCCTTTCCAAGGGTGTAGGAGAACCTACGGTGGCGGCCACTTCAATGTAAAAATGTGAAAGCTAACAAAAACACAACAATTCTCAGTTTCAGGTGATTAGACAATAATGAAAACATAATTATAGATATTATATTGCATTTCTGCCAATAGATCCCCCTAAATCCTACACACTGGTCCTTTGAATCAACCAATCCATAAAAGCAATTTAGTTTCAAGGGCCCTCTGTGAAGAATTTGAAAATATGAGTGTTTTGGCGACTCCTAGTGGTGGCACCAAAAAAAGACACTGCAGCAACCATTGACGCTGAAAATATATGAGCTGAAGCACCTCATAGACAGCCCAGCTTTTTTTACTACGATTGTGATCAGAGTATCAGAATAATACATTAAAAAATGTACACTCAGACTTTAAAGTTGCTATAATCAATATTTTTTATATTGACAATGGATCACCTGACTACTCGTATGTAAAAGGCAGCGCTCATAGAGATGAACCCACAGGCAATTATTCGCCGACACTGCAGTTACTCTCAGCTCAAAGGAGCATTTTAGAATCTTTCGGCTCATTATTTTAGTTTTGCAGCCACCAACTCTGCTGTTTTGGTTCTCTCTCACTGCTCTCATACAGTAGCTGCATTTTTGGCAGCAGCAGGCGACTGTTTCAAGCTAAAAAAAAGCGACTAGCTGATGAATTTTTATTCGGTGGTTAAAAAGTCAGATATTTCCCTCAGGAGTTGGTGGATGCTAATGTTGCGCCACGTCTGCTGTGTAAATGTGTAAACTAATTGTATCAAGTTCACCATATCGACCTCATAGTACATCAGGGTTGTGTTTATAGCTCGTTTCTGCTGCCCTCAAGTAGGCAAAAAAAAAAAAATCAGAAAGCCCTGCCTGATATATCATGAAGCTCCTTCCATTAGAATTATAATGGGTCAGGCTTATAATTGAGAATGTTACACCAATCTCAATTATTATAGATTAGAAAATTACATCTTCTGGAAAGTTTTAGGTCATTGTCTTGCCTTTCTTTCTCTATTGCAGCTTCAGAATAATTAAGGCAATTTACTCACTACTGGACATCTTGACTGCACTTGCAGAATACATCTCTCACTTGCCGCCTTGTGTAGCCCCCTCTTGGGCTTGTTGACCCAAAGGTGGCTCTGCTTTGCTCTTAAGTGTAAACTAAACTAAAAATAAAGTGCTGGCTGCCCCTGATTCTCCATAGAGTGGAAAAAAACACATAACCATTTAACCTTTTAACCACATTCTTCATCTCTTATACTCGTCAACATCATCATTCATCCACCCACATCACACTATTTTGTCATTTCACACTTCATTTACACATTTAGACGCGCTACCTCACATACATTATATAGATCATGTGAAGCACAAGCACAAAGCTGCACCACGCAGCTCACTGGATGTGACATCTTGCACCATCACTGACAACTTCAATCATTCAACCATTAACGACCCTCTTTATCATTCTCACACACACACACACACACACACACATTCCCACATACACACAACGCTAAGACCTCCTTCTCTTTGTCCATCATCACTTGAGTGTAAGAAACAGATTATATAAACATATAAACATGACAGAAATAAAGAAGATCCTGATATTATAACCAGACAGACATTTGGGGGGTAGAGGCAAACAGACAGACAGACAAACAGACTGTGTGTGGGTATGAAAGATAAAAACAGAGACAGGCATAATGGTTGGAGTGTGTGTGTGTGTGCGCGCACGCATGCGGGCGTGCGTGTTTCTAGTGGCAACAAAATCAAAACAGAACATATGAAACTAGTCTGTTTGCCTTAAAGTCAAAAGAAGATGAGTTTATAGATTTTTACCGACTGCGCCATCTGTCTCAAGAATATAAGGAGCACATGTGCAAGCATGCGTGCCCACGCACACACACACACACACACTAGAACATACATTTGTAGAAAGTACTTTGTTTGTCCTGTGGTTCAAAAGAAAAGTCTAAAATTCCTTTGAAAAAAAAAAAAAA